>JAHLJT010003656.1:39352921-39438928 GCA_031308135.1 Acheta domesticus | reverse complement strand
TATTATTATTATTATTATTATTATTATTATTATTATTCCATTACATCACGACTAAAGATGTTATGAGTCGGCTGAATATAAAATCTACTCCAGGCTGCAACAAGCTACCTAAGGAGCAGATCCGGTGACTATCAGTGCCTCTACAATACTTTACGCAAAATGTGGGCTGTTCCAAATAAAGCAATTTCTTGCACTTCCCAGTCTTTTGAATTAGCTGGGAGTTTAGACAAGTTCTTACTCAAATTTTGCGGAACAAATCCCAGAGCTCCGATAACTATCGGGACGACCTGTGCTTTTACGCCCCACATTCGGCTAATCTCGATTTCCAAACTCTTGTATTTAAGACGTTTCTCTGCCTCCTTGGTAACGACGTTTTGATCGCAAGGTACAGAAACATCGATAAGTAACACGATTTTTCGCCCAACCCGGATAACTATATCCGGTTTGTTTGCCGCTATCGTGCGATCAGTTTGAATTTGTTGGTCGTACATATCGTACACAATCCAACAGATGTCACCGGTTTTGGTGAGTGTTCGTACCACTTGGGGCATGTGTTTGGAACTTCGAGGGCGGTACAGATCTGCCAGTGGAGGTAGCTACACACCCTGTCATGTCTTTTCAGGTATTCCGTCTTTGCTAGGATTCGACAAGCTGAGACAATATGATCAATGGTTTCTACTTGCTCCAGGCAAATGCGGCATTTATCATCTTGGGAAATTTTGAGAACCGCTTTATCATAATGTCGTGTTCTCAAGGCCTGATCTTGGGCAGCTATTACAAGGGCTTCCGATTCTGGCTTCATTCTTCCCCTTTTAAGCCACATAAATGATTGATCTTTATTGACCTGCACCTTGTCCATTCTTTTTAGGTATTGTCCGTGGAGTGGTTTGTCTCTCCACGATTTCTTTAACATTTTTTGTGTTTCACACTTCATGTTTAACAGCATCAGAAGTTCAGTGTCCTGTGTTATTCGACGTGTCTTGCCTAGTTTTCTTTGCAATGCTTCTAGCTACACTAACAATGCCTCTGTTTCCCATTCTTCGGTCAGATTTCATGACCTGCCTCATTAGAGGGTCATCTTGATGGCTGACTACATACTTTCCCATCCCAACTATTGCGTTGTGCCAGGAGGCCTCAATTTGTCTGAGGCCTCTTCCTCCTTCCTTACGTGACACATAAAGTCTATGTATATCAGCTCGAGGGTGGGCAACATGATGCATTGTTAGCAGTTTTCTGGTTTTTCGATCCATGGTGCGAATTTCCTGCTCAGTCCAGTCCACTAGTCCAAAACTGTATTCGGCCACAGGTACCACCAAACTACCTATTGCAGAAATTTTATTCCTGGAATTCAGAGCGGACTGCAGGACCAGTCTCACTCTCCTATAATACTCCCTACGAATTCTCTCTTTCATTCTGTCATTCGAGATGGTTTCACATTCTTCAATGCCCAGATATTTGTAAGTTTTACCTGGCTCAAGATCTTGAATCACAGTGTGCGTATCAATTTCAATGTTCTCAGACGTTGTGAGTTTCCCTCTTTTAAATTGATTTTTGCACACTTGTCAAGACCAAACTTCATGCAGATGTCATTGCTAAAGTCATTCACGACAGACAGCATTTGGGAGAGAATCGCTTCATTCTTAGCAAACAATTTCAGATCATCCATGTAAAACAAATGTGATACTGGCCTTTCATCACCATGGAGCTTAAAACCAAAGTCAGCTTGCGACAACTGTCTCGATAGTGGGATCAAACTAATGCAAAACAGCAGAGGGGATAGTGAATCTCCTTGAAAAATACCCCTGTTAATCTGAATACTTCTGGTTTCTACTGCTTCCTTTCCGCTGTGTATTAGTAACCTGGTACTCCACGACTTCATACTAGCCTTGCAAAATTCAATAAGTCTAGGATGAAATCGATAGATCTCCAGGGTCTTCAAAATCCAATCGTGTGGTACACTATCAAAAGCCTTCTGGTAGTCAATCCAAGCCATGCTCAAATTACGTTTGCGTTTCTTTACATCATTCAAGATGACTTTATTCAGTAGCAAGATTTCCTTACAGCCATAAGAGCCTTTACGACATCCTTTTTGTTCAGCTGGCATTAGATGATTCTTATCTAGATGTCTGTACATTTTGTCAGCTATGGCTGAAGTTATAACTTTGTACAGTACTGGCAGACAAGTAATTGGCCTGTAGTTCTTCGCCAAAGAGCTGTCTTCCGCTTTGGGTAGCAAATACGTGATGCCGCGTGTGAGCCATTCCGGGATTTCCTTTGGGTTTTCTAAAGTTTATTAACAGCCTTTGCTAGATGAGAATGTATTGCTGTTAATTTCTTAATCCAATAAATCTGGATCTTATCAATCCCGGGGGACTTCCAGTTTCCCATGTTCTTAATTGCTTGGAAGAGGTCCTCTTCCGAGAATTGGTGAACATCTTCCACTGTTTCTACAAGTTCATCGGCAGCATCAACTTCAGATTGAAGCCAAGATGCGTCTTTGTTGTAGGATCTGCTCTCCTCCCAGATTCCTCCCCAAAACGCTTCGACGTCTTCTTTTGAAGGAGTGACAGCTTTGCCATTCGGTTTTTGAGTCAGATTGCGATAGAATCTCTTCGCGTCTGTTTCAAACAACCGGTTCTGTACACGGAAATCTATTCTACGTTTGTAACGTCTAATTCTTTGAGCCCATGCTTGAATTTCTCTTTTAGCTTTTCAATTACCATTAGCCTGCTGGTTTCATTTTCAATTTGGTATTTTTGTTCAACATTGAATATTTTTCGTTGATCTTTAGAGGTGTGCATTGATTTAGAAGATGCCTCAGCTAAGAGTGATATTTCGCGCCGGGTGTCGGCTATCCGTTTCCTAATTCTGTTCATCCATGGGGGTACAGAGCTGTTTACTCTGTTTTGCTGTCGGCCGTCGGTGTTCTTGGCTGGCCCCAAAATTATCTGAGATACTAGATATCCAGTTGCATATATGATGTGATTGATTTCAGAAATATCTAGATCTCTGCCTGGGGTCTCCACCACCTCATTTAAGACAGAATTCACTGTTTCTATCACTCTTTTAGCTTTGGCAGTTTCGTATATTCTCCTCAACGGTTCGCGAGATTCAAACGGAAGTTGACTAACTCTTTCTATCTCGCGCCGAAGGAGATTTCGCATTATGTCCTGTTCGTGTAATTCATTGCCAGATGAATTTTCACCACTGACGTGTGTTTCACTGGAAAGAGATGAACCTTCCACGGGATCATCATTTTCAAGTTCTACATGTTCGTCATGTGGGTTGTTCGAGCGAAGTACATACTCCGCATTTCTCTCAATGTCAGCAAGTTGTTCTGCTGTAAATTTTGCACTGCTGAGTATGTATCGTCGTTGACTGGCAAGCTTCTTTGAGTCTAGGGTAGGTCTCATATCTGGGTTCCGCTCTCTCCATACCTTGAAAACTTCTATTTCTGAGCCCCCATTTTTCGCTTTTGCATAGTAAAAGCACCACATCACCTCCTTTAATTCATCCCGGGTCCATCTCTGACGATGGCTTCGAGCTACTGCCGGATCTGGGTCCCTGGGACTAACATCCGTGGGATGGCCAGACGTCGACAAGGTGACATTAGCTCGGTTCCTGAGCAGGTATGGGACATTGGTAGAACAAGGCACGTTAAGGTTCATTACATTGCTTGTTCTATCCATTTTGCTCATTGGTTTGAATTGAAGATTCGCAGGACGCAAGTTCGAGTTCACAGACCACACTTAACCCTCGGGATGTTTCCTGCCATCCGTTACTGCGACCCACAGTGGCCTCGGGACATCCCCCCGCAGGGCCCAGCAAGGGGTCCCTCCGATCGCCAGTCGGCATTACTAAACCCTACGGGATTTTCACTGACTGCTGAAGGCAGCCTCCTTCGCTGGCTAATGCAAGGTTCGGGCCTCCACTCTAATCAGTGGCCTGGTGTGCCAACCCAGTTTCTCTCCTGTACCCTCTATGGGCCGACAACAGGAAGTCCAAAGGTTCATGACCCTTCCCTCTGTACTTACTTCCCACTCTCCTCAAAATGGAGTACTTCTTCGTCTGAACCCCTCACCTTCAACCTATTCAGCAAGGGAGGCCCTACCGGTAGCTAGGCTACCACTGACATAGCTTTAAGGCTCATGGGGGTACTCAAGCTCCACCACCAACTGCAAGGTCGTGTACTCCCTAGGTGGAGTTATTATTATTATTATTATTATTATTATTATTATTATTATTATTATTATTATTATTCCTCTAAAAACGACTAAAGATGTTATATGTCGCTTGAATGTACAATCTACTCCAGGTTGCAACCAGCTTCCTAAGGAGTAGATTTAGGGACTGTCGCTGCCTCTACAATACTTTGCGCAAAAGGTGGGCTGTTACAAATAAAGCAATTTCTTGCACTTCCCAGTCTTTTGAATTACCGGGAAGTTTAGACAAGTTCTTACACAAATTTTGCGGAACAAATCCCAGAGCTCCGATAACTATCGGTACGACCTGTGCTTTTACGCCCCACATTCGGCTGACCTCGATTTCCAAACTTTTGTATTTAAGACGTTTCTCTGCCTCCTTGGTAACGACGTTCTGATCGCAAGGTACAGCAACATCGACAAGTAAACACGATTTGTTCTCCAAATCCCGGATGACTATATCCGGTTTGTTTGCCGCTATCGTGCGATCAGTTTGAATTTGTTGGTCGTACGATATCGTACACAATCCAACAGACGTCACCGGTTTCGGTGAGTGTTTGTACCACTTGGGGCATGTGTTCGGAACTTCGAGGGTGGTACAGATCTGCCAGTGGAGGTAGCTACACATCCTGTCTTGTCTTTTCACGTATTCGGTCTTTGCTAGGATTGGACAAGCTGAGACAATATGATCAATGGTTTCTACGTGTTCCTGACAAATGCGGTATTTATCATCTTGGGAAATTTTGAGAACCGCTTTATCATAATGTGTTCTCAACGCTTGATCTTGGGCAGCTATTACAAGTGCTTCCGATTCTGGCTTCATTCTCAAATTCAGTGGCTGTGTTATTCGACGTGTCTTGCCTAGTTTTCTTCGCAATGCTTCTTGCTACAATTAACAATGCCTCTGTTTCCCATTCTTCGGTCAGATTTCATGACCTGCCTCATTAGAGGGTCATCTTGATGGCTGACTACATAATTCCCCAATCCGACTATGGCGTTGTGCCAAGAGGCCTCAATTTGTCTGAGGCCTCTTCCTCCTTCCTTACGTGCCACATAAAGTCTATGTATATCAGCTCGAGGGTGGGAAACATGATGCATTGTTAGCTGTTTTCTGGTTTTTCGATCCATGGTGCGAATTTCTTGCTCAGTCCAATCCACTAGTCCAAAACTGTATTCGGACACAGGTACCGCCAAACTACCTATTGCAGATATTTTATTCCTGGAATTCAGAGCGGACTGTAGGACCAGTCTCACTCTCCTATAATACTCCCTACGAATTCTCTCTTTCATTCTGTCGTTCGAGATGGTTTCACATTCTTCATTGCCCAGATATTTGTAAGTTTTACCTGGCTCAAGATTTTGAATCACAGTGTGCGTATCAATTTCAATGTTCTCAGACGTTGTGAGTTTCCCTCATTTTAAATTGATTTTTGCACACTTGTCAAGACCAAACTTCATGGAGATGTCATTGCTAAAGTCATTCACGACAGACAGCATTTGGGAGAGAATCGCTTCATTCTTAGCAAACACTTTAAGATCATCCATGTAAAATAAATGTGATACAGGCATTTCATCACCATGGAGCTTGTAAACCAAAGTCAGTGTGCGACAGCTGTCTTGATAGAGGAATCAAACTAATGCAAAACAGCAGAGGGGATAGTGAATCTCCTTGAAAAATTCCCCTGTTAATCTGAATACTTCTGTTTTCTACTACTCCCTTTCCGCTGTGGATTAGTAACCTGGTGCTCCACGACTTCATACTAGCCTTGCAAAACCCAACAAGTCTAGGATGAAATAGATAGATCTCCAGGGTCTTCAAAATCCAATCGTGTGGTACACTATCAATGGCCTTTTTGTAGTCAATCCAAGCCATGCTCAAATTACGTTTGCGTTTCTTTACATCATTCAAAATGACTTTATTCAGTAGCAAGATTTCCTTACAGCCATAAGAGCCTTTACGACATCCTTTTTGTTCAGCTGGCATTAGATGATTCTTATCTAATGTCTGTACATTTTGTCATCTATGGCTGCAGTGATAACTTTATACAGTACTGGCAGACAAGTAATTGGCCTGTAGTTCTTCGCCAAAGAGCTTATTAAATTATTATTATTATTTCACTACGTCAGGACCAAAGATGTTATGTGTCAGCTGAATATGAATCTACTCCAGGTTGCAACCAGGTAAGGAACAAATCTAGGGACTGTGTTCCTCTACAATATTTTGCTCAAAATGTGGGCTGTTCCAAATAAAGCGATTTCTTGCACTTCCCAGTCTTTTGAATTACCTGAGAGTTTAGACGTATACGTGCAATACCTTGTTCTGTTCTATATTGCTTCGTTTGTCACTTATTAATGATAACATCACCTAACACACTACGAGAGGAAATAATTGTGAAATAACTCTAAAAATTGAGCTCGGTTTCATTGCAATAGAATGAGTACTTGATGACTAGCGGTAGACAGATTCAAGGGCGAGGGACCAGCGTAAGGAGCCAACAATATTTATTGATTTATTCAGTACATTACATACATATTTATTGCTTCATATCGAAAGGAATATTGACATTTTGAATATGCATTTTATTCCAAAGCTAACGGTTGTTTAAAATTAACTGTATCAAAAAATATTAATAGGAGACTGTACGGAACTGAAAGTGTTCCGCTAACCGCGAAATACTTTCTGAAACTGCCCCCGTTTCACGTGTATCCTTTGTGCCCGCAAGCGTGAAAAGAAGTGTTACAAGCGTGAAAGCGCGCGGTGTAGCAGGACGTGCATTGTAGTGTTGCCTTGCGCAGTGTGACTGGGAGAGATGGCTAAGTGCGTTACTGCAGTCCCTCTGACTGGGATGTCGTAGGTTCGAGGCCCGACAGTGGCAGGATTTTCGACACGAGCTTGTCAGCTACGTCGGATCCAGTCGCTGACCAGAGATGATTTCTAGCGGACAGTTGCGCTGATTGGTAGTTTTCAGTGGTTTCTCCGATCAACACCAGGCGAATGCCGGGGCAGTACCCTAACAAAAGGGCCACGGACCGCGCGCGATCTTTGTTTCCTCTTCCTTTCCTCCCCTTACACACACACTCGCATGCATTACACTTCCACACATGCTGGGAGACCGGTCGGGAGCTTAAGAGCTTGTCCCGGCTGGTGGGAGATACCTGGTTGGGGAAACCCCGCTAGTCGGCTGTAGGTCGGCGCCGGATCTCGCCATCCAGCGAGGATAGATGACCGCCACCTCCCGAGGGGGGATAGACGCACTACACGCACGACTAATAACCTTTGTAATTAAGAATGAATGAATGAATGAATGCCTGTTGCGCAGTGAACACGGACAACACGGAGGGCGCGATCGGGTTCGTGTCGCGCATCCTGCCCAGCGTGTACCCGATCTCGGTGATCCGCGTGGACGCGGCGAGCGGTGAGCCGCTGCGCGGGCCCGACGGCCTGTGCTCACCCTGCGCGCCCGGCGAGCCCGGCGTCTTCATCGGCAAGATCGTGCCGGGCAAACCCGGCGCGCAGCTTCCTCGGCTACGTCGACAAGGAGGCCTCGCGCAAGAAGGTGGTGCACGACGTCTTCCGGCACGGAGACTCCGCCTTCATCTCGGGTGAGCAGAGCCGCCTCCTCCCTCCTTCTTCGTGTTAATGCTTCACTAGACATTTGTCTCCCTCCCTCCCCCCCTTCTCCCTCTCCATCCACGTTAATCTGTCTTTATATGTACAGGCTCATCTCTTTCTAACGTTCAGCGCGCTGTCATGTTCAGCTCTCTCTCTCTCTCATGTTCAGCTCTCTCTCTCTCATGTTCAGCTCTCTCTCTCTCATGTTCAGCGCTCTCTCTCATGTTCAGCGCTCTCTCTCTCATGTTCAGCGCTCTCTCTCTCTCATGTTCAGCGCTCTCTCTCTCATGTTCAGCGCTCTCTCTCTCATGTTCAGCGCTCTCTCTCTCATGTTCAGCGCTCTCTCTCTCATGTTCAGCGCTCTCTCTCTCATGTTCAGCGCTCTCTCTCTCATGTTCAGCGCTCTCTCTCTCATGTTCAGCGCTCTCTCTCATGTTCAGCGCTCTCTCTCTCATGTTCAGCGCTCTCTCTCTCATGTTCAGCGCTCTCTCTCTCATGTTCAGCGCTCTCTCTCTCATGTTCAGCGCTCTCTCTCTCATGTTCAGCGCTCTCTCTCTCATGTTCAGCGCTCTCTCTCTCATGTTCAGCGCTCTCTCTCTCATGTTCAGCGCTCTCTCTCTCATGTTCAGCGCTCTCTCTCTCATGTTCAGCCGCTCTCTCTCTCATGTTCAGCGCTCTCTCTCTCATGTTCAGCTCTCTCTCTCATGTTCAGCGCGCGCTCTCTCTCATGTTCAGCGCGCGCTCTCTCTCTCATGTTCAGCGCGCGCTCTCTCTCTCATGTTCAGCGCGCGCTCTCTCTCTCATGTTCAGCGCGCGCTCTCTCTCTCATGTTCAGCGCGCGCTCTCTCTCTCATGTTCAGCGCGCGCTCTCTCTCTCATGTCAGCGCGCGCTCTCTCTCTCATGTTCAGCGCGCGCTCTCTCTCTCATGTTCAGCGCGCGCTCTCTCTCTCATGTTCAGCGCGCGCTCTCTCTCATGTTCAGCGCGCGCTCTCTCTCTCATGTTCAGCGCGCGCTCTCTCTCTCATGTTCAGCGCGCGCTCTCTCTCTCATGTTCAGCGCGCGCTCTCTCTCTCATGTTCAGCGCGCGCTCTCTCTCTCATGTTCAGCGCGCGCTCTCTCTCTCATGTTCAGCGCGCGCTCTCTCTCTCATGTTCAGCGCGCGCTCTCTCTCTCATGTTCAGCGCGCGCTCTCTCTCTCATGTTCAGCGCGCGCTCTCTCTCTCATGTTCAGCGCGCGCTCTCTCTCTCATGTTCAGCGCGCGCTCTCTCTCTCATGTTCAGCGCGCGCTCTCTCTCTCATGTTCAGCGCGCGCTCTCTCTCTCATGTTCAGCGCGCGCTCTCTCTCTCATGTTCAGCGCGCGCTCTCTCTCTCATGTTCAGCGCGCGCTCTCTCTCTCATGTTCAGCGCGCGCCTCTCTCTCTCATGTTCAGCGCGCGCTCTCTCTCTCATGTTCAGCGCGCGCTCTCTCTCTCATGTTCAGCGGCGCGCTCTCTCTCTCTCATGTTCAGCGCGCGCCTCTCTCTCTCATGTTCAGCGCGCGCTCTCTCTCTCATGTTCAGCGCGCGCGCTCTCTCATGTTCAGCGCGCGCTCTCTCTCATGTTCAGCGCGCGCTCTCTCTCATGTTCAGCGCGCGCTCTCTCTCATGTTCAGCGCGCGCTCTCTCTCTCATGTTCAGCGCGCGCTCTCTCTCTCATGTTCAGCGCGCGCGCTCTCTCATGTTCAGCGCGCGCGCTCTCTCTCATGTTCAGCGCGCGCGCTCTCTCTCATGTTCAGCGCGCGCGCTCTCTCTCATGTTCAGCGCGCGCTCTCTCTCATGTTCAGCGCGCGCTCTCTCTCATGTTCAGCGCGCGCTCTCTCTCATGTTCAGCGCGCGCTCTCTCTCATGTTCAGCGCGCGCTCTCTCTCATGTTCAGCGCGCGCTCTCTCTCACGTTCAGCGCGCGCTCTCTCTCACGTTCAGCGCGCGCTCTCTCTCACGTTCAGCGCGCGCTCTCTCTCACGTTCAGCACGCGCGCTCTCTCTCTCACGTTCAGCACGCGCGCTCTCTCTCTCACGTTCAGCACGCGCGCTCTCTCTCTCACGTTCAGCACACGCGCGCTCTCTCTCTCACGTTCAGCACGCGCGCGCTCTCTCTCTCACGTTCAGCACGCGCGCTCTCTCTCTCACGTTCAGCACGCGCGCGCTCTCTCTCTCACGTTCAGCACGCGCGCGCTCTCTCTCTCACGTTCAGCACGCGCGCGCTCTCTCTCTCACGTTCAGCACGCGCGCGCTCTCTCTCTCACGTTCAGCACGCGCGCGCTCTCTCTCACGTTCAGCACGCGCGCGCTCTCTCTCACGTTCAGCACGCGCGCGCTCTCTCTCACGTTCAGCACGCGCGCGCTCTCTCTCACGTTCAGCACGCGCGCTCTCTCTCTCACGTTCAGCACGCGCGCTCTCTCTCTCACGTTCAGCACGCGCGCTCTCTCTCTCACGTTCAGCACGCGCGCTCTCTCTCTCACGTTCAGCACGCGCGCTCTCTCTCTCTCTCACGTTCAGCACGCGCGCTCTCTCTCTCACGTTCAGCACGCGTTTCTCTCTCCCACGTTCAGCACGCGCGCTCTCTTTCTCACGTTCAGTACGCGCGCTCTCTCTCTCACTTTCAGCACGCGCGCTCTCTCTCTCTCACGTTCAGCACGCGCGCTCTCTCTCTCTCACGTTCAGCACGCGCGCGCTCTCTCTCTCACGTTCAGCACGCGCGCGCTCTCTCTCTCACGTTCAGCACGCGCTCTCTCTCTCTCTCTCACGTTCAGCACGCGCGCTCTCTCTCTCTCACGTTCAGCACGCGCGCTCTCTCTCTCACGTTCAGCACGCGTTTCTCTCTCCCACGTTCAGCACGCGCGCTCTCTTTCTCACGTTCAGTACGCGCGCTCTCTCTCTCACTTTCAGCACGCGCGCTCTCTCTCTCTCTCACGTTCAGCACGCGCGCTCTCTCTCTCTCTCACGTTCAGCACGCGCGCGCTCTCTCTCTCACGTTCAGCACGCGCGCGCTCTCTCTCTCTCTCACGTTCAGCACGCGCGCGCTCTCTCTCTCTCTCACGTTCAGCACGCACGCTCTCTCTCTCTCACGTTCAGCACGCGCGCGCTCTCTCTCTCTCACGTTCAGCACGCGCGCTCTCTCTCTCTCTCACGTTCAGCACGCGCGCTCTCTCTCTCTCTCACGTTCAGCACGCGCGCTCTCTCTCTCTCTCACGTTCAGCACGCGCTCTCTCTCTCTCTCACGTTCAGCACGCGCGCTCTCTCTCTCACGTTCAGCACGCGCGCGCTCTCTCTCACGTTCAGCACGCGCGCTCTCTCTCTCACGTTCAGCACGCGCGCTCTCTCTCTCTCGTTCAGCACGCGCGCTCTCTCTCTCTCTCGTTCAGCACGCGCGCTCTCTCTCTCTCACGTTCAGCACGCGCGCTCTCTCTCTCACGTTCAGCACGCGCGCTCTCTCTCTCACGTTCAGCGCGCTCTCTCTCTCACGTTCAGCGCGCGCTCTCTCTCTCACGTTCAGCGCGCTCTCTCTCTCACGTTCAGCACGCGCGCTCTCTCTCTCACGTTCAGCACGCGCGCTCTCTCTCTCACGTTCAGCACGCGCGCTCTCTCTCTCACGTTCAGCACGCGCGCTCTCTCTCTCACGTTCAGCACGCGCTCTCTCTCTCTCTCTCACGTTCAGCACGCGCGCTCTCTCTCTCTCACGTTCAGCACGCGCGCTCTCTCTCTCTCACGTTCAGCACGCGCGCTCTCTCTCTCACGTTCAGCACGCGCGCTCTCTCTCTCACGTTCAGCGCGCTCTCTCTCTCACGTTCAGCGCGCTTTCTCTCTCACGTTCAGCGTGCTCTCTCTCTCTACCTTCATCTCTTTCTGACTACACGTTTATCTCTATATCTACAGGCTCATCTCTCTCTCTCTCTCCCTCTCTCTACCTTCATCTATCTCTCTGTACGTTCAGCTCTTGCTCGCTCTCTCTCTACCTTCATCTCTCTTTGACTACACAGTCATCTCTCCTCTATCTACAGGCTTATCTCTCTCTCTCCATGTTCATATCTCTATCTACACACACAAACGTTGATCTTCCGGATGAGGTTCCTTCTGTTCTTACTACTTCCTCCTTCTTTTTTACCTTTTTCTTCCTATTCATGTTCCTCCTATCCTTCCTGTTTTTTTTCGTGTTTCTAGTTTTCCTCAACTTGATCTGCTTAATCTTATGTTTGGTCTTTTTATCTTTATGTCCCATTTTTTCTTCTCTTTCCTTCTACTCGCAATCTTTCAACTAGAACGTACTCTGTCTGGTGTTCTGCTACACAACATTCGGTATTTGTCATTCTCCTGTCTTATTGTAAACCTCTTGCCCGTTAATCTTACCGTCATGTTAACTAATTTAGATGTAACCAATTTACGAAGATTTCATTATATTTTAATTTATCTTCGTGTACATGGAGGTAACTTAGCAATTGCACAGAACGATCTATGAATTTCATGGAATGCTACTATGTATTAGTATTAGCAAGGAAGTAACAAGAGTTTCTCTGTTTTATATGGTGTCTTTCTTTTAAAATTCTTTTGTCTAATTATTTATGGTTATTAAACATCAAATTGTGCATTGTGGATGTCTTAAAATGGAATTAATCCTAAAAATTAAAACTTTTGAGAAATAATTTTATAAGTTGTGACTCATTCTTTTTCAAAATTTTTAACTTCACTAGTATTTTGCTAGTTAATTATTACTGATGGAGAAATAAGTTCAAAATATTTTTTTTCTCTTTAGTAAGTTTTTATTTCTGTGTCTAACCATTGAAATTAATTTTCAGACAACTTTTAATTGTAATAACATGGAAATATGAACACTTTTTTAAATTCATATTTCATTGTAGAAGGTAATATTATTTATGCATTTTTGTGTCCATTTTAGGTGATATTTTGGTATCGGACAAGTGGGGATATCTGTTCTTCAAAGACAGGACAGGAGACACTTTCAGATGGAAAGGCGAAAACGTGTCAACGACAGAACTGGAGGCTGTAATTAGCAACTTAATTGACTATCGTGACTGCGTTGTATATGGTGTTCAGGTACGTTTGCACTCGCTTCCAATACTGCCCACTTTTCTTACACTAGCACAACCTGCTGGGGTTAGGGTGTACTTATACCGACTGGTTTGTCATATTGTAATCAATCTTCTAACTTAAAATGTAAGAATTTACAAGGAGACATTTAGTACTAAATATAGAGACATTTACACTTCACAGCTACTCAGATTCCATAAGAAATAAAGATTGAAAACTAAAATATTTAAAGTATCAATTACATTTTAATACTACGTCAAAACCAACATCAAGAACATCACTGTTGTGCCAAGGCAGATGTTCAGTGAAATACGCAACTTGCTATACATTTAGAAATATACCAAAACCACCTTTTCCGTAGCCTAATTGTTTATCCATAATTAGAGGTTATAGTGAGAATACGAAACGGATAACAATGCAGATTTTAACAGTGATATTTAATGTAATAGTTACCATTTGTAGAATATAATTCTAAAAGACTAAATTGGCCTTTAACAAGAATTATACCTTACCTTCTGTCTCAGTCTCCATAATGTTTGTCGATACCATCTCGATAATGCTTTTCATCCACTTTTTCTGATTATTTGAGCAAATGCTGATGTGGACCCTTGTTTCGCTCTTGATACAAATGCAGCTTCACAATTTGTACAAGTTTCTTAAGCTCAAGGGGAAATCAAATAATCTTTCTCCACTTGGCGAGGCGGTAATACGATTTCAAGGAGGGTATTAAAAGGGATAGTATCCCAAATCTATAGCTGACTAGCCTTTGCAAATCAATATCATTAAACTGGAGCGGGAATGTTAAGCTTTATTGCACGAGCACTTGTTTTGAAAACAAGCGACGTTAGGAGCGAGTTTTCAAATTTGTACGAATGCAATAAAGCATCATTATAAACGAGTTGCATACGCTATTTTTTTGTGTCACAGCATTGTAAATTTCTAAGAAAATCAAACTTAATTTTGCCAAAAAACTTTTCTGTAGTGTCTCGGGTACTAGACATTCGTGCGAGAAAACTCTGATCGGCTGTTCTGTTTACCTCTACCTCCCCCTAATTCTCTCGCTGCGATTGGCTGAATATGTTATGACGCAATCATTCGTACAGTAAAATCTAATACGTCGTCATTTGTGGCGTAAAACGCCTGATTATGAACGATTTCTTGCAGCAGGAAAGGTCATTTATAATGATGGAATACCAAAAAGCTTTTTGTACTAAATGTTTTTCCGCGAGCGCTTTGCGAAGGGCTGTTGTGTGGCTGCAGGTGCCGGGGCTGGAGGGGCGCGCGGGCATGGCGGCCATCGCGGACCCGTCGGACACGCTGGACGTGCCGAAGCTGGCGGAAGGCCTGCGCCAGGCGCTGCCGCCCTACGCGCGCCCGCAGTTCCTGCGCCTGCTGCGCAAGGTGGACCTCACAGGTACGCACCCGGCCCCTCTGGCCTCTGTCCTGCCCCCCTCTGCTCGACTCTGATCCGCTCTGCTCGACTCTGATCCGCTCTGCTCGACTCTGATCCGCTCTGCTCGACTCTGATCCGCTCTGCTCGACTCTGATCCGCTCTGCTCGACTCTGATCCGCTCTGCTCGACTCTGATCCGCTCTGCTCGACTCTGATCCGCTCTGCTCGACTCTGATCCGCTCTGCTCGACTCTGATCCGCTCTGCTCGACTCTGATCCGCTCTGCTCGACTCTGATCCGCTCTGCTCGACTCTGATCCGCTCTGCTCGACTCTGATCCGCTCTGCTCGACTCTGATCCGCTCTGCTCGCCTCTGATCCGCTCTGCTCGCCTCTGATCCGCTCTCCTCGACTCTGATCCGCTCTGCTCGACTCTGATCCGCCCTGCTCTACTCTGATCCGCCACGATCCGGCCTGTTCTGCTTCCCTATGTCCCACTTTGCTCCAATCTAATCCACTGTGCGCTGCACTTCCATTTTTTCCCTCCACTACACTTCTTTCCGTTGCACTGGACTCCCTTCACTACATTTCAATTCACTTCGCTACATTTTACTTCATATCACTACATTTTCTTCACCTCACCACACTTTACTTGACCTCACTACATTTTACTTTACATCACCACATTTTACTTTACATCACCACATTTTACTTTACATCACCACATTTTACTTCACCTCATCACATTTTACTTCTCTTTACATTTTACATCACCTCATTTCTCTCCGCTCCCATCACTCGACTCCGACTGCATACACGTTGGACAGACATGTATCCACCCACCACCGCTTCTCTTATGTTCCATGTGTACAGTACATCTGTACCTACGTGGTCAATTTTTCTTTTGTCGACACTTATAACAGTTCACTGGATACAATTTTTTTATTGCATTTCAACATTATTTATAACACATGTGAAATTGTTCCAAACTATTCCATAAAATGTGTTTGGCATCAAATTATCTGCCTGTAGATTCACATTAACACCAAGCTCACTCACGGGGGAAATAATACAAACTGCGTTCATGTTAGCCATTCAAGCACCTTTTCATTTTACTGTGAACATCTGAAGCAGATTAAACTCTTATTTGATTTTTCTCCACGACCCGTTGAATTCTACTGTTCCATTGTTGGAATATTTTACTTTAGCCTTATAAAATGAAAAATTCACGCGCGTTTCCTTTCCTTATACCCCTCAACAGACATTATATGCCCTGAGAAGATCAGACAAGCACAAATTTTCTAAATGCTTAATCAGTAACTCTGTTGGCCAACATTATTATACGACTTTCGACTGTTCGAATATTGTTCTTACACTGTAGTAAACTGTGCTATTTGCTGTCTCAGAAAAACAAGATTTCATCTGAGAGTTTTGGCGAAAATTGTATTTTCACATCTTCAAACTCTCTGTTGTCTGACCAACTGAAGGTATACAAATCAGACTTGTAGAAAACCTTCTAAGACCAAATTTACACGGTTTCATTTACATTTTTGTTTTTTATATACATCTCCAAACCAATAAGCCCAGTATGATGTCCTTCAAAATTTGCTCAAGCCGCGTGGAATTTTGTCATTCTGAGCTTTCGTTATATTTGTGGTTAAGACAGGGAAATCACATATGTCGCGATTTGTAAATCATTGTTTTAGAAGTGAACTTCAAACTGGAACCAATCGTCAAAACCCTAGCTCCATTAGGTTCTTTCGTATTTCGTGAATGTGACAAACTGTTGTAGAAATAATGAAACGATTTTTTCTAAAGGAAAACTTGACAAAAATCTACTCGAAGTAGTGGATACTGCTTATTTCATCTCGAGGAAGGGTTGATCCCAATATTAATAGTCCATAATGCATTTAAAGATTAGTCGTTTCTTCACTTCTTGTTGTGTACTTCTGCATACGCCTGACTTTGGAACGGGCCAACAGGCTTCGTAGCTTAAAAAGTAATATGTTGCTATTGATTTCTAGCATTCGTCAGGGGGTAAGGAGGTCATAATGAAAAGCAGTATTCCGAACTTTCGGTGCCATATTGTCATTTTTGGTTATAACTGTGAATCTTTAGTGGAAACAAGAAATATTTAATACCCCCCAGACACTGAAAGCATTATTAAATTTGAAACAGAGGTTTATATCTAACTCAATATTTTTATTCTGCATAAGAAAACAAGTATATAAATAAACTTAAAGTTACTGAACCATTCAGGCTCAGATAAAATAAAAAAAATCTTTGTATAAACATTTGTACGAGTGCGATATTTAGCGGTCTGTCAATATTCATCTACTAGTTTTTGTCTTAATTAAACTGTACTATTTTTGTCTTTAAACAATGTGTCTCAGATTGTAAGTTAAAAACGTTAATTGCCAAAAATTGATTTGGACCCCTGAACATCTAGAAAATTTCGTGTAACGAAGTTACGCATGTCGTTTACTCCTGTGTTGTAGGCAAGCCATAATGCTTCGGTGTTTGGCGGGTATACACATTCTGGCGTTCTCGGAACATGCCCTGCCAAACACCAACACACTGAGGCAAACTGATCATCTTTTACCCTGCTCCCCCCCCCTCGCGTTACGCTTCGTTAGGGGCGGGGAGTATTCGATTAATGTTACATAACGATATTTTAAACATTTTTTGAAATAATTTATTTTTGTCTTAGACTAAAACATTTAAATTTTATCTAATTAATTTGTTTTAAAACAAATAATTTAAAGTAATTAGAAGTTGTTCCAATAAATGGATATACTATTTTTTCTTCAATTTTGTATTGAATCTGTAAGATTACGAAGAAAAATTTTTAAACTGATCTGTAGTACTTTTTAGAATACAATTAAATTGGCGCAGTAGATTCTCGCCGCCATCTAACACGGCGGCGTGTGCACGGCTTATAATCAGACATTTTCTCACGTTCCTTCACTCAAAATTTGTTCTAAATCTTATTGTTAAGTTAGACATCGACAGGTAATTGCTATTTTAATTATCATAAATTTTAAAATACAACCCCAAAAATGAATACAATATTTTGACTGAGCTGCAATTTATTTCCACTTCTTGCGTTTATAAGGGAGGGGAGGTTGCTGCAAACGTTACGTAATTGTTCGGGGGAGTTCAATCGCGCGTTACGTGTGCGTTGCAGGGGGCAGAAGGGGGATTCAAAATACTCGAAATTTGTGTTACGTAATTTATGACCGGCCCCATACGAATTGTTTCCGTTGACCTCGTTGTGGTGTTGCAGGCACGTTCAAGCTGAAGAAGAAGGACCTGCAGGAGGAGGGGCTGGACCCGCAGCGCGTGGCGGACAAACTGCTGTACCTGGACGGCGCGTCGGGCCGCTACGAGGCGCTCACGGCGGACGCACACGCGCGCATTCTGGCGGGCACCATCCGCTTCTAGGCCCCGCCCCCTCCCGCGCGCCCGATGGCGTCGCTAGCCAACGCATGCGGCTCACAAGACTGAAGCTCAGCGGAAGTTCATTGGCGAAAAATTGAATTAAAGTGTACTTATAAAGACGTCGCACGACCGTGACGGACGCACGCAAGAATCGCGTGATTTGCAGATTTGGCTAGCGATCTCATTGGTGGTTTCCGCGTCACCAAATGAGCGGGGAACTTACGTCTTTGTACCATGTGAGCGCCCACCAACGTCATCTTCATTTCCATATCATTTACATCTCTCTCCACACACATGCTTACACTTGTTACGTATATATAATGTATTATTGACATGGTCATTGTTATGGATTGACGGATTTGTTATTGGCTCATCTTAGGAAATATTATTTAATAAATATTATATATATTTTGTAACACTTGTGTTTCATTTTTAACCTCATTCAGTAATTGAGTATCGCAATTAAGCTGTCGCAATAAAGTAATCGCAGTGAAGCTGCATTGTAGATACCGTTTGTACCTTCATAAAGGTAAGTCTGCAATAGTTCGAAATAGAAAGTACATTACTATTTTATTACAATAACAAAAAAGCAAGGTCCAATGACTGTTTATTGATAATAACTTTATTATTTTAATCAGTAATTGAAATGTTTCGGAGATAAACACTTTCTCTATCTTCAGACACAAATAGTGTAATTAAAATTGTATAATCAAAAACAAATATATCGCAAAACACAACCATTACAAGTTACATTCTAAAACTTGATACACTTGCATATTTAAAACATCACTAAGTACATTTAAGAATCGCGTATGGCACCATTAAAACTAAACAGATGACTCGTGTCTACTTGTCTAAAGTAGTCAGTCGTTTACATTGTCTACAAAATTAAGACAAATTCAAAAAATAAAATTCTGATCTTAGAATAAAGTTAACATTAAAATAAAAATAAAATAATTACATCACCCACAACTGAACGTTAAGCACTTCGTCATCATATAAAATTATCTCAAAACACTACCCATAAAACAATGGAAGCAAATTCAAAAACATTACAATACTATCTACATGTACAAACTAAATTCTACTACAAATAAAAGTTCATGAATGAGAGTACGGGATGAAGGAAAATCGGAAAGCACTAACCTTTCCTCAAATCAACCAGTCTTGGTCGGCGTCGAGGTTGTGTCACTGAGGTCGGCACGGTGGGAGGAACGGGAACCGGTCAACGGCCCAGGCACTGTACTGTTTTTAACACGCTGTGTGCGAAAGATGTTTCCGAGATTCGCAGATTATTCGTATTGACTCGCACACAATTAGTTTGAATGAAATAAATGTATGTTGAGCACAGGGCAACACGCACGAAAACCGTGTTTCGAGCAAATACTTTTTAGAGACTTTCTGGTAAGCCTTGTCTCGATAAAAACAACAACAAAAAACACGTTGTTATAAGCGAATAAATTTCCTTGACATGATACAACTGTCGTGTGTCAAATGAACGAAACCTCTGCCATAATGAATTGTCTTACAAATATAAGTAATATCACAGCACTTCGAGTGATATTAAGTATGACTATTTGACAAATTAACACATTGCACCAGGCATGCCAAGATCGCGGACAAGGTAACAAGCTTACAAGAGCTCGCGGGCGCTTCGTCCAGAGAAATTGGCGCGAGATTTAAAAGTAAGGGTGGTACAAAGGTACGGAATGGCGGTACGCCACTCCATACGTGGTCTGTGACATTCTTTTGGATAAGTTACTTGACGGTTATTGTTCCAAATTTAACTATATTAATTTCCGTTTTCTCTTCCAAACGAAGAATTAATCCATTAAAAGGAAATAATACATCAATCCAAATTTAAATTCTCAAATTGAGAGTAAAATTAAAACATAGGAATGAAAAGTATTTTGATTTTGGAATCATGTTTACTTAAGAGTGATATAAAAACATAAACTTTCCATTTTCTGGTTAGAAGGTTTAACAGACAAATTATTCTTGTCTGTTAAAAGTGCTATCTGCCTGCTAATCGCCGTATTATCACACACGCGATCACATCGCGGGAAGCTAGAACGCTGCCCATGAGCCAACTTAGAGGTTCGAGATCTTACCCCTTAGAACCGAAAGTTCGAGATCTTATTGTTGAGATGCCAATACTTCTCTTTCCTATATGCAATTTAGAGACGAAAAGTCGGCAGGCGTGCAAACTTTAAAATATTTGTTAAGATCTTTGTTTGCTGTCGTCACGACCGGTGACTTCTTTCAGAACACCCTGTTCAGAATTACAAACAGCTCAAGAGAAGATGCATGAATAAAAAAGCTCGATTTCTAACGAATCAAAAGAGTGATAACCAGCTGGAGATTTCAATGAGCGCGCCGTTTCTCAAAGCCATTTCAAGTGCAGTTGCTCTGTAATATTGAGGTATGTGAACTTCGAACTTCATATTTGAATTAATATATGTGATATTTAATTCAAATCAGGTTGCAATTACATCTGATTTACACGACTTCTTTTTGGCGAATCATTTCGGAATTTTAGCAAAGGTACTCTTCCGCCTCAGAAGCCGCTCTGCATGCGCGAGTTCGCTAAAACTGCCGAAATAGTTCGTTGAAAGGAAGCGTGTAATTTGGATCATATGAGAGTCAAATTGTAATGGAAGTGTTCACATCAGAAAATGGTCTGCCTTTCTTACAAATCAGGAGCCAATTACTAGAGAGTTAGTGGTGATATTGTAAGCACTGGACCACAGGCAACCTTGGATTTTTGGCTGACGTCGGCAGTATAGTTTGTCTGCTGCAAAGAGAGTGCAGTGCATGTTGTGATAAATTATATTAAACACGTTTACTTCAGTTTTTACTGAAATAGTTTAGTTTAAAGACTTTTTACTAAAATATATTACGTTTTGTTTTGGCATCTTTATAAAATTGGTAATATATCTTGTGTTTGTTTGGTTGATCATAAAAGAACACAAGCCTCGTTTTTCAATGGTATTGCAAGAACATTTTAAGTTCTTCTTCCTAGTAAAATAAATAAATGCAGAAGGCTATCAATATATTATAAAAATTATCATAAAAGTCTTGTATACGAGTTTGCTTAATTAATTTATATATTCACCTGACGTCACCGGACTAAGATCTGTTTCCTCTTCCCCTCCCCCCTTTCCATCTTTTTCTGCGCGCTTATTTTGTGTCTATTTATCAAGCGTACGTCTTATAACATTGCCCTGAAGCTTAGGTAAGTGAAAAGGTAAGTAAAACTTTTATTGGTTCGCAAGTACTTTTCATTTTAATTTAAAATTAATAGGTAGCGATTTTTTCTCGAAGAGAATTTTTGCTTTCTCAATAGCACTTACGTAGTGTGGACAAATTACTGCAATCATGCAGCAAAAAAGGCGATTTTTCTACACAAACACGCCTCTTGGGTATTCACGAAAAAGTGGATCACCCTTATTCCCATATGTAGTTAACAACTTTATCTATACTCCAATGTAAACATAAATACACTTCAATGTCACGAACTGCAAAAATAGAGGAACATTGTTATCCAATAGAGATCTCCAATACCAAAAATTTAAGTTGTAACGAAGCTCCTGATTGGATGGCAGTATTCCCCTCTCCTTCCAGCTCGTGACCTGGAAGTGCAGCTATGTTTAAATCGAAGTATTACACACACATACATTTATTTGAACTTCAATTAGTTACGACCAGGTGGCAGTTAATTAATAATTACAATAATAGTAACAACTCCAACAGCACATACTTTCCCGTATTATTGGAAGCAGCTACGTGGAATTGAAATATTGCACTTTCTGCCCTACAGCATATTAGCTATTATTTGAAAACGTCCAATTCAACCAAGAAGCGATCACCCACGGTGTAAGATATATAGATGTGTTAACTAGCCGCCTTTGGGGCAAATTTTCTGAAGCCAGTTTGAGGCTAGTTCCTCGCGTGTCCGTACGGTGCGCACGATCGATCTGGATCGCGGTATAAGATGTATATCTTAAAATGACATCTTAAACTGTGGCTGTTGCACTTTACACGACCAATCACGACCTTGCCCAAATAAGACCCAAAGATCGCTGCACTTATTTGCGAGAACTGTGAGAACTAGCCTCACATAAGCTTCAGTTTTAGACTGGGAGTGAACACACCTATATATCTTACACAGTGCGAACAACTCGCTGTTTCCATCGCAGTGTTGTCAAAACTATGTGAATTCCACAACTGCATAAAAATATAATACAAAAGTTTTGTAACCTTGTCTGATAGAAAAACAAGTCTGATAGCATGCATGTCAATCAAGTCACAACAATGACACGTAATTCACAGAAATTCGCGATAGCGGAACGGAATTCAATTGTTGTGTTCCCTGCATTGTAGATACTACCTTAAAGAGCTAGCAATTTTTATTTCCAATATTTGAAAAGAAATAATTTCTTTAAAGATTAATGTGTAAATGTATAACAAAAGGTCGATTGTATAAACGAACAAAGAAATAATATACAAAATTGAAAAATTCTAATTTACGACGCATCTAGCTGTCCGAAGCGCAGTAAATTTACAGCGGGCTATTATATTTGTCACAAAATTATAGAAAAACTACTCGTATTTTGAAAAAAATAAGTATGACCTTATTTGAAGATTGTAGTTTTGATAAATACATTTAATTGAGAAAAATTGTATTTTTAAAATTGTAGTTGTAAGAAAACGATGAAAACGAATTATGTTTGTTATTATGTTTGTCAGGAAATTATAGAAAAACTACACATATTTTCAAAAAATTCAACACGACCTTATTTGAAGGTCTGTATTTGATGAGCATATTTCATTAAGAAAAACAATCGTATCTTCACAATTGTAGTTGTAGAAAGACGCCGAATTTTTAAAAATTTGTTTAACATTTTTGCAAAATCAGGCATTTCAACGAACATGAAACCTGCACCATTCTTTTAAGCTTCCTTTAGGCCATCTCAGGTCCCGATTTAATCAAAAAACGTTCTGCGGTTTTTAAGAAAAACTGGTTTAAAGAAAATAAAAAATTGTTTATGTTTGACACAATTTTTCAAAAAAAAAATACTTTTGTTTTTGAAAAATTGAACATAACACAACACATAACACAAAATTGAACATTCCACAAGGAAGTGTCATTGGACCTCTCATGTTTCTCGCCTTTGTGAATGACTTGCCAAAACATTTAGCTTCAAATGTAAGACTCTTCGCCGATGACTGTATCATCTATCGGGTTATCAAATCAGAGGAGGACGTAGATATTTTGCAGCGACACACAGACAAATTACACTCCTGGGCAGAAACAAACGGCATGGAAATAAACAGTTCGAAGAGCAAAGCCATCACGTTTGGTAGGGGGTCGATGTTATGGTGAAACAGTGTACAATTTGAATAACAATGTCATACCTACAGTTACATCTTGCAAATATTTAGGAATACAGTTAGACAGTAAATTGAGTTGGGAAAATCAAGTAAATTTCGTTGTAGGGAAAGCCTGGAGATCTTTACATTTCGTTATGCGGATTCTAAAGAGGAGTACGGTGAAAAGTAAAGAATTAGCTTATATGTCACTAGTGCGACCCGTGTTAGAATACGGCGCGGTATGCTGGGACCCGTACAGAATATCGCAGCAAGGTAATCTAGAAAGGCTCCAGCGCAGAGCATCAAAATTCACTTTCAGGGGTACAAAAAATAAAGGTGCATGGAGTCACTCGAAAAAAGGCGGATTAAGTTGCGACTCTGTGCTATGTACAAAGCATACATAGGTTATCCTGCTTGGGGTGAAATTAATCGTCGTCTCGGAAAACCTACTTACTTCGGTAGAGCGGATCACAAGCACAAAATTAAGACAAGAGTGCAGAAAACTGACGTTGGGAAATTTTCATTCACAAACAGAACTATTAGAGACTGGAACAGTTTGCCTGCGACAATCTTTGAACCCTTTCCTCAAAGCCTGAGAAAATTTAAAAATATTTTAGTTTCCTAGCTATTCATCTATATTTTAGGTCATTGTATTATTGTTAAGTTTCTACTCTTAAATAAGTAGAATTTCCTATTAAGTAATTTGTCTAATTGTTATTATTAGTAGTAGTTGTAGTATTATTGTCATTATTATTATTATTATTATTATTATTATTATTATTTATATTCGTGTAGAGCAGTGCAGTGCAGTGTTGTGTAGTGGAGGGAAAGAAATGCGAAAGAAATGCATAACAGTTAAGTGTTGTGAAGTGCAGTGCAGTGAAGTGAAGTGGAGTAAAATGAATTGGAGTAAGGTTTGCGCTGTGAAATTATGTACTATTATTCTTGATTATTGTTTTTTTCCTGTTAAGTACTCTTGTAATTTAAATATTCTGCCACCAAGTAATGATACTTAATTGCAGAATTAATAATAAATCTAATCTAATCTAATAACCTTATTTGAAGACCTATTTTTTATGAACGCATTTCATTAAGAAAAAAATTGTATCTTCATAATTGTAGTTGTAGGGAGATGCCGAAAAATTATAACTTTTTTCAATTTTCGAAAAATCACAGTTTTCATGAGACCTACGTCATTCTCTTAAATGACCTTCAGACTTTCCAACAACAAACTATAGTCAAAATTGTTGGCGCCATTCGTTTGAAAATTTTGAAAATGTCCCAGACGCTTCATACAAAGTACCCTCCAAAATTAAAATATCGGTTTCAAATTCAAGGGGCCGCGAGATTATTCAAATCGATCGGAGAGTATCAATTTTGAAGAAAATCGGTTGAACGGTTTAGTCGCTAGCGTTGTTCACAGACAGACGGACGGACGGACAGACGTTTTGCTTTCAATTGGTTTTTCGGTATCAATGACCCACAAAATAGGAATTCTGGCAGCACCATGTGTTAGGAGTTTTTTTTTCTTAATTTAGCAACTGGATTTATCCACTTTTTCGTTACCAGGGCCCTGTAATAAGAGTTTTTCTGCCGAAAATCCGCCATTTTTTCGCGCAGCAATACATAAAGTAAAGAAAGTAAAAATAATAAGGAAGTTACATAAAGTAAGGAAAGTAAAAATAATAAAAGAGTAGGATACAAAACGATGCAATAATCATACTGTCTCTAATATTAAGTGTTATAACAATTATTTCAAATCTACCATGATACACATTTACCATTAAGATCATTAAGATGCAAAATGAAATAGAAACGAGTGAAGTTAACGACATGAAAGTGATAAAAAGATATATTACTAATAAAGGCAATAGAAAAGATGAAAGAGGTAATATTATTCTAGAGACAGATGCAGAGACATTCAAATTGTTAATGGAAAAGCGCAAAGTAAACTTAGGATGGAAGAGGTGTCCCATATACGAATTCGTAAGTGTTGTCAGATGTTTCAAGTGTTGGGGTTTTAATCATTTTAGTGAAGATTGTAAGAAAGAAATTGTATGCAAAGTATGTGCTGGTAATCATGACAGGAGAGGATGCAACTTAAATAAAAAAAATGTGTGAATTGTGAAGATAAGATTAGAAGACTAAAATTAACAGACATTTCGACTGATCATGAAGCAACAGCCCAAGATTGTCCAACTTATTTAAGAATGATAAATGAAAAGAGGAAAATAACTGATTATACTTCTGAGTATCAATCATTGAATATACAAACTGCATTCATAACACTAAATGTACAAAGTATTTGGGCAAATTTCGATCAAATAAGTAAATACATAAATGAATGTCAAAATAAACCTATCTTAATGGCGTTCACTGAGACACGAGTAACTGAAGAAATAGAGGATGGGGAAACTGGAATACAAGGCTATAGATATATCATATGTACTCGTAATTGACAGAATCGAAGAACGGGGGGAGGAATAGTATTCGTGAGAACAGATATTAAAATAGAGAATGTTAAAGTAGACTATATAGAAAGTAACTGTTGAATAGTTAAGTTAGATATTTTGTGTAAAGAATACAGAGAATCGGTAGTTGCTGTCTATCACTCTCCATATGCATCTGATAGCGAATTTATTGGCTATATTACAAACAAAGAGGAAGAAATATTGACAATTAATAATTGCATAATAATGGGAGATTTTAATATAAATGTACCGAGAGAAAGTTACGTCAAGAAGAAGTTAGTAAATTATTTTAAAGCATTGGGACTAAACCAACTGGTAAAAGAGCCAACAGCAGCGGATAGTAATAGACAATCAACGATCAGTATTCTCAAATGTGAACATAAACGTAGAAGTACAAGACACACCAAAAGTTACCTACCATCATGGGTAGTGGTGAAGTCACATTTAAAAGATAAAGATACAAATCGAAGAGAAAGGATTAAAATACATAAACGAGACTATAGAAATTTTTAAGATGATCAATTTAGAGAAATATCAGAAAGTAACATTAGACAATTAAAACATGATAATAAAGACGAGTTAAGCGAGGAATTTGTAGAAGCAGTCGTAAAAGCCTTAGATGAGGTAGCACCATTTAAAACGTTGAAGGTGTATCCAGAATGGAATGAAAAAAATGGTATTGCGAAGAAACACAAATGCTGTGCAAAAAAAGAGATGAAGTATACAAAACAGTTAAAATAACAAGAGAACCAGACAAGTAGGAAGAGTACAAGAAGATAAGAAATAATGTAGTTAAATTAGTTAAGAAAAAGAAAGTAGAATATTATAATAATACTATTGAAGAACACAAAAATAAAAGTAAAGAATTATGGAAGGCAATTAAGAAATGAACTGGAGGTAAAACTAGCACGGTAACTGGAGGCAAAATAAGTACTCAAAAGTTGGTTTGAAAAATTGATTTCTAGGTAATTATTTGCATTATAGAAGCATAGAAACACTCCAGAAACATGTAAATTGTTTATTATTTACAAAAGAATGAATATATTTGTTCAGAAAGATAAATTAAGCAAGAAATAAAAAAGCACCCAATTTACACAATTCGACTGTTTTTTTATTTCTCGCTTAATTTTTCTGTCTGAGCAAATAAACTAATTTCTTTAGCAAATAATAAACAATTTACATGTTTCTGGAGAGATTCTATGCTTCCCTAAAGCAAATTTTTGCCTAGAAATCAATTTTTCAAACCAAGTTTTGAGTGCGTATTGCGGCCCAACCATTCGGAATATTCACGTAGTTTATAAGACAAAATCTGCTTAGAATTGTCTTAAGAGCTTATTTTCCAAGTTTCGACGTTTCCTCCCTGGACACCCTGTATACGTAGTAGCTGTTTGGAGCTTCAATTGAACGCCGCGGCTCGCGCGTGTCGCCCCGCCCCGCCCCGCCCCGGGGAGCGCCGCCGCTGAGCGTCCCGCGCATGCGCGGTGGCGCCATGGCCGGCGGGGGGCGCAGGGGAGGGGTCGCGCGGCCCGGGCGGCGGGGCTCCAGACGCGAGCTGTCGTCGGGCGTAGTTGGGGGTCGTGTTCCTGCGCGAGCGGTGGTGCGTCGTGATGCTGGCCGCGTTGGGGGCGTTGGCGCGCGCGCCGCTGGCGTTGGCGCTGTCGCTGGCGCCGCTGGTGCTGCTGGCGCTGGTGGCCCTGGCGCCCTTCCGCCGACGCCTCTACATCGTCCTCGTCACCCTGCCACGCGACCTCAAGTGAGTGCGCCCTCGCCCTCGCCCTCGCCCTCAGCGATTTGCACGCCAACAGAGGGATTGCCCGATACCCACTGTACGGTACCCCTCGCTGTCATGGTTTCCTTAATATCGTTCACTGCGCAGTTTCAATACTGGAGGCTTTCTTATAAGGTGCTTACTGAAGTGATTTCTTATAAAAGTGAATTCGTAATTGTGCGATGGATAGACTCACGGTTGTTTACGTGTGAACGCGAGGGCCGAAGGCCTGAGCCTCGCCGTGATTTGGATCCGGGCGAGCGAGCCGTGAAAACTTACCTTGGAAAGGAATTTGGCATTATAACGCGGCGGGGACAAAGCGTATGAGGGCGTCTCAGAACTTTACAAGCCATGAAAATCGCCTATCGGTACGATACTTACGAACGTATTAATGAGGTCGTGACAGCGACGCTTACCGTACAGTCGGGATCAACCGAGGGACTTAAACGAATCTTATACTGCGATTTTCTAACTCTGCCTCTCAAGGGCTCTGTTCACGATGGAATATGTCACGGTATTTCGCGGCTTTCTCAGTCGGCCATCTAGATATCGCATGATCGCGTCCGTATCAAGCAGTCCTTGCGATCATGTGACTTCTAGTGGCACGACCGAGAAAGAGGCGAAATGCCATGTGATTTTCCATCGTGGCCGTAGGGCCTTGAGGGGCAGTTAGAAAAATCGCACTATAGTCCTTTTACTTAGGGCTGAATGGTCCCCCGTTTCGGTGAAAAACTGGTAATAAATATTGGGCGGTTTTAAAAAATGGTGTTTAAGCGCTATCGTAAATTCGACATGTGAAGCTAGTTTTCACCGAAAATTGTTGAGTTCCCGAAAAACTTCATTTGAAGCACTACAACTCCGCCCGAAATGAGCACATTAACGATGTGAGAGATCTTTGAAAATATGACATTTGTGAAATTTTTGAAGGAAAAAACAACAGAAAATACCCTCAAATCAACTTTACGTCATATTAAAGACAGCAATTAGCAGTATGCGTTAGAAAAGTTTGACGAACCAGCCGAGGAATTGCTCTGTCAAGCCTATCTAAGTTATCGGTCAACTTGTCTGTCAAGATACGTAGCGGCACAGCGGTAGCAATTCGAACTTCAGCGCGAAATATTCAGCGAGCGTGTGTGAGTGCACTTCTGTGTACGTGTGCATATGTACGTGCGTGTCAATTTGTATGAGTTCGCGCGCACGTGTGTGTGTGTGTGTCTGCATGTGCGAGTGTGTATATGTGTCTGCATGTGCGAGTGTGTATATGTGTCTGCATGTGCGAGTGTGTATATGTGTCTGCATGTACGTGTGTGTATATGTGTCTGCATGTACGTGTGTGTGTGTGTATATGTCTGCATGTACGTGTGTGTGTGTGTATATGTCTGCATGTACGTGTGTGTGTATATGTCTGCATGTACGTGTGTGTGTGTGTGTATATGTCTGCATGTACGTGTGTGTGTGTATATGTCTGCAGTACGTGTGTGTGTGTGTGTATATGTCTGCATGTACGTGTGTGTGTGTGTATATGTCTGCATGTACGTGTGTGTATATGTCTGCATGTACGTGTGTGTGTATATGTCTGAATGTACGTGTGTGTGTGTATATGTCCTGAATGTACGTGTGTGTGTGTATATGTCTGCATGTACGTGTGTGTGTGTATATGTCTGCATGTACGTGTGTGTATATGTCTGCATGTACGTGTGTGTGTGTATATGTCTGCATGTACGTGTGTGTGTGTGTATATGTCTTTTTTTTTACGAGGGCAGGGGAAAATCTTCGAAAGACACTGCGAGGCCCGCACCCCGCAGCGTGCAGGATTCACAGCTAGTCTGTGCCTACCCACTAAAAACCCCTCCCATGTCTGCGATCCCCTCCCCACGGAACCGCCGTCAGGCATTGCATCGCGGGAAGGGTTGATCGGCTTGTAGCTCTGTCTACTTGTGTCACGGGTTACTTACAGATACTGACGGTTATTCTCGGCTACTTCTTCGTAGGTGCTCCTCCAATCGTAGCCTCTTCAAAACTAGGGCTGCATAGTTGGCTACCGCACTCCAGTTATCTTCGGACACCAGCATCTCAGAGACGATGGTATCCGGAGTCATTACCTGGAGGAGTTAAGTGTGTATATGTCTGAATGTACGTGTGTGTGTGTGTGTATATGTCTGAATGTACGTGTGTGTGTGTGTATATGTCTGAATGTACGTGTGTGTGTGTGTATATGTCTGAATGTACGTGTGTGTGTGTGTATATGTCTGAATGTACGTGTGTGTGTGTGTATATGTCTGAATGTACGTGTGTGTGTGTATATGTCTGAATGTACGTGTGTGTGTGTATATGTCTGCATGTACGTGTGTGTGTGTATATGTCTGCATGTACGTGTGTGTGTGTGTGTATATGTCTGCATGTACGTGTGTGTGTGTGTATATGTCTGCATGTACGTGTGTGTATATGTCTGCATGTACGTGTGTGTATATGTCTGCATGTACGTGTGTGTGTATATGTCTGAATGTACGTGTGTGTGTGTATATGTCTGAATGTACGTGTGTGTGTGTGTATATGTCTGAATGTACGTGTGTGTGTGTGTATGTCTGAATGTACGTGTGTGTGTGTGTGTATGTCTGAATGTACGTGTGTGTGTGTATATGTCTGAATGTACGTGTGTGTGTGTATATGTCTGCATGTACGTGTGTGTGTGTGTATATGTCTGCATGTACGTGTGTGTGTGTGTGTGTATATGTCTGCATGTACGTGTGTGTGTGTGTGTGTATATGTCTGCATGTACGTGTGTGTGTGTGTGTATATGTCTGCATGTACGTGTGTGTGTGTGTATATGTCTGCATGTACGTGTGTGTGTGTGTGTATATGTCTGCATGTACGGTGTGTGTGTGTGTGTGTATATGTCTGCATGTACGTGTGTGTGTGTGTGTGTATATGTCTGCATGTACGTGTGTGTGTGTATATGTCTGCATGTACGTGTGTGTGTGTATATGTCTGCATGTACGTGTGTGTGTGTATATGTCTGCATGTACGTGTGTGTGTGTATATGTCTGCATGTACGTGTGTGTGTGTATATGTCTGCATGTACGTGTGTGTGTGTATATGTCTGCATGTACGTGTGTGTGTGTATATGTCTGCATGTACGTGTGTGTGTGTATATGTCTGCATGTACGTGTGTGTGTGTATATGTCTGCATGTACGTGTGTGTGTGTATATGTCTGCATGTACGTGTGTGTGTGTATATGTCTGCATGTACGTGTGTGTGTGTATATGTCTGCATGTACGTGTGTGTGTGTATATGTCTGCATGTACGTGTGTGTGTGTATATGTCTGCATGTACGTGTGTGTGTGTATATGTCTGCATGTACGTGTGTGTGTGTATATGTCTGCATGTACGTGTGTGTGTGTCTGCATGTACGTGTGTGTGTGTGTCTGCATGTACGTGTGTGTGTATGTCTGCATGTACGTGTTGTGTGTATATGTCTGCATGTACGTGTGTGTGTGTATATGTCTGCATGTACGTGTGTGTGTATATGTCTGCATGTACGTGTGTGTGTGTATATGTCTGCATGTACGTGTGTGTGGTATATGTCTGCATGTACGTGTGTGTGTGTATATGTCTGCATGTACGTGTGTGTGTATATGTCTGCATGTACGTGTGTGTATATGTGTCTGCATGTAGGTGTGTGTGTATGTGTCTGCATGTAGGTGTGTGTGTATGTGTCTGCATGTAGGTGTGTGTGTATGTGTCTGCATGTAGGTGTGTGTGTATGTGTCTGCATGTAGGTGTGTGTGTATGTGTCTGCATGTAGGTGTGTGTGTATGTGTCTGCATGTAGGTGTGTGTGTATGTGTCTGCATGTAGGTGTGTGTGTATGTGTCTGCATGTAGGTGTGTGTGTATGTGTCTGCATGTACGTGTGTGTGTATGTGTCTGCATGTACGTGTGTGTGTGTATGTGTCTGAATGTACGTGTGTGTGTGTGTATGTGTCTGAATGTACGTGTGTGTGTGTGTGTATATGTCTGAATGTACGTGTGTGTGTGTGTATATGTCTGAATGTACGTGTGTGTGTGTGTATATGTCTGAATGTACGTGTGTGTGTGTGTATATGTCTGAATGTACGTGTGTGTGTGTGTATATGTCTGAATGTACGTGTGTGTGTATATGTCTGAATGTACGTGTGTGTGTATATGTCTGAATGTACGTGTGTGTGTGTATATGTCTGAATGTACGTGTGTGTGTGTATATGTCTGCATGTACGTGTGTGTGTGTGTGTATATGTCTGCATGTAGGTGTGTGTGTATGTGTCTGCATGTAGGTGTGTGTATATGTGTCTGCATGTAGGTGTGTGTATATGTGTCTGCATGTAGGTGTGTGTATATGTGTCTGCATGTAGGTGTGTGTATATGTGTCTGCATGTAGGTGTGTGTATATGTGTCTGCATGTAGGTGTGTGTATATGTGTCTGCATGTAGGTGTGTGTATATGTGTCTGCATGTAGGTGTGTGTATATGTGTCTGCATGTAGGTGTGTGTATATGTGTCTGCATGTAGGTGTGTGTATATGTGTCTGCATGTAGGTGTGTGTATATGTGTCTGCATGTAGGTGTGTGTAGATGTGTCTGCATGTAGGTGTGTGTATATGTGTCTGCATGTAGGTGTGTGTATATGTGTCTGCATGTAGGTGTGTGTGTGTATGTGTCTGCATGTAGGTGTGTGTGTGTGTATGTGTCTGCATGTAGGTGTGTGTGTGTGTATGTCTGCATGTACGTGTGTGTGTGTGTATGTGTCTGCATGTACGTGTGTGTATGTGTCTGCATGTACGTGTGTGTGTGTGTCTGCATGTACGTGTGTGTGTGTGTCTGCATGTACGTGTGTGTGTGTGTCTGCATGTACGTGTGTGTGAGTGTGTATGTGTCTGCATGTACGTGTGTGTGAGTGTGTATGTGTCTGCATGTACGTGTGTGTGTGTGTATGTGTCTGCATGTACGTGTGTGTGTATATGTGTCTGCATGTACGTGTGTGTGTGTATATGTGTCTGCATGTACGTGTGTGTGTGTATATGTGTCTGCATGTACGTGTGTGTGTGTGTGTATATGTGTCTGCATGTACGTGTGTGTGTGTGTATATGTGTCTGCATGTACGTGTGTGTATATGTGTCTGCATGTACGTGTGTGTATATGTGTCTGCATGTACGTGTGTGTATATGTGTCTGCATGTACGTGTGTGTATATGTGTCTGCATGTACGTGTGTGTATATGTGTCTGCATGTACGTGTGTGTATATGTGTCTGCATGTACGTGTGTGTATATGTGTCTGCATGTACGTGTGTGTGTGTGTCTGCATGTACGTGTGTGTGTGTGTCTGCATGTACGTGTGTGTGTGTGTCTGCATGTACGTGTGTGTGTGTGTGTCTGCATGTACGTGTGTGTGTGTGTGTCTGCATGTACGTGTGTGTGTGTGTGTCTGCATGTACGTGTGTGTGTGTGTGTCTGCATGTACGTGTGTGTGTGTGTGTCTGCATGTACGTGTGTGTGTGTGTGTCTGCATGTACCTGTGTGTGTGTGTGTCTGCATGTACGTGTGTGTGTGTGTGTCTGCATGTACGTGTGTGTGTGTGTGTCTGCATGTACGTGTGTGTATAGTGTCTGCATTGTACGTGTGTGTATATGTGTCTGCATGTACTGTGTGTGTATATGTGTCTGCATGTACGTGTGTGTATATGTGTCTGCATGTTACCCGTGTGTGTATATGTTGTCTGCATGTACGTGTGTGTATATGTGTCTGCATGTACGTGTGTGTATATGTGTCTGCATGTACGTGTGTGTATATGTGTCTGCATGTACGTGTGTGTATATGTGTCTGCATGTACGTGGTGTGTATATGTGTCTGCATGTACGTGTGTGTATATGTGTCTGCATGTACGTGTGTGTATATGTGTCTGCATGTACGTGTGTGTGTGTGTGTGTATATGTGTCTGCATGTACGTGTGTGTGTGTGTGTGTATATGTGTCTGACAATGTACGTGTGTGTGTGTGTGTGTATATGTGTCTGCATGTACTGTTGTGTGTGTGTGTGGTATATGTGTCTGCATGTACGTGTGTGTGTGTGATGTGTATATGTGTCTGCATGTACGTGTGTGTGTGTGTGTGTATATGTGTCTGCATGTACTGTGTGTGGTGTGTGTGTGTATATGTGTCTGCATGTACGTGTGTGTGTGTGTGTGTATATGTGTCTGCATGTACGTGTGTGTGTGTGTGTGTGTATATAGTGTCTGCATGTACGTGTGTGTGTGTGTGTGGTATATGTGTCTGCATGTAACGTGTGTGTGTGTGTGTGTATATGTGTCTGCATGTACGTGTGTGTGTGTGTGTGTATATGTGTCTGCATGTACGTGTGTGTGTGTGTGTGTATATGTGTCTGCATGTACGTGTGTGTGTGTGTGTGTATATGTGTCTGCATGGTACGTGTGTGTGTGTGTGGTGTATATGTGTCTGCATGTACGTGTGTGTGTGTGTGTGTATATGTTGTCCTGCATGTACGGTGTGTGTGTGTGTGTATATGTGTCTGCATGTACGTGTGTGTGTGTGTGTGTATATGTGTCTGCATGTACGTGTGTGTGTGTGTGGTATATGTGTCTGCATGTACGTGTGTGTGTGTGTGTATATGTGTCTGCATGTACGTGTGTGTGTGTGTTGTGTATATTGTGTCTGCATGTACGTGTGTGTGTGTGTGTATATGTGTCTGCATGTACGTGTGTGTGTGTGTGTATATGTGTCTGCATGTACGTGTGTGTGTGTGTGTGTATATGTGTCTGCATGTACGTGTGTGTGTGTTGTGTGTATATGTGTCTGCATGTACGTGTGTGGTGTGTGTGTGTATATGTGTCTGCATGTACGTGTGTGTGTGTGTGTGTATATGTGTCTGCATGTACGTGTGTGTGTGTGTGTGTATATGTGTCTGCATGTACGTGTGTGTGTGTGTGGTATATGTGTCTGCATGTACGTGTGTGTGTGGTGTGTATATGTGTCTGCATGTACGGTGTGTGTGTGTGTGTATATGTGTCTGCATGTACGTGTGTGTGTGTGTGTGTATATGTGTCTGCATGTACGTGTGTGTGTGTGTGTGTATATGTGTCTGCATGTACGTGTGTGTGTGTGTGTGTATGTGTGTCTGCATGTACGTGTGTGTGTGTGTGTATATGTGTCTGCATGTACGTGTGTGTGTGTGTATGTGTCTGCTACATGCATACATGCAGACACATATACACACACTCTACAGTCTACACACACACTACACAGTCTACCAATAGGAAACCGAAAAATTAAGAAAATGAACCAAAAAAATTACTTTTGGCGGTGATAGATGGTAGCTGGCAAGAAAGAGTATGTGGCAATTCGGAATAGCTAGCGAAGACCCAAGGAAATAGAAAACTAATACGGTAAAGTCTGTGCCATTCTGTAGCACCACTAGTTCCTTTTCACGGCCCGGCAATTAAGTTTTTTCCGCCGAAAATTGGCCATTTTTCAACGCAGCATTACATAACTTTCCCTATACTAGGTATATCACTTCTTGTATACGTACATATACGGGAAAGTAAAAAATGGTGCAGCTGAAATTCGATCACTTAACATACCGCGCTCCAGTTCCACTCGCCGTATTTACCCGAATATAAGACGCCTCAGCATGTAAGACAACCTCCTAATTTTAAAGAAAACCTCCTGAGAATTTTTGAATCTTTTAATTAATAATTACTATTTGGTCAAAATAAAATTGCAAATTGGCTGGTTTGACTAAAACATTGTCCTGTTAATGAGTATGTTAAAACATAATGCCTGCCCTATCATTATTTTCTTTTCCTTAAAATCAGAATCATGATTTTTGTCACTACCCATTTCATCTTCACATGCATAATTGTTTTCTCCGTCTCTTGATCCTCCGCCAATCCGGGTCGTCCTGACTTTTAGGCTCCTCAGAGAGCATTGCTAGTGCAAATTCCGTTCTGGTGTTTCATGTGACGCCCACCCAAGGCCATTCCCCTCCGAGGCACCAGATTTTCGTCATTCCCGCTCTTGTTCGTAATCTCTGATTTTGTTTAACAGTTCTTTCACAACCTTCAACAGAATATTCAGTTGGTCGAAGCTGACGGTTCCTTCGATAACATTCGATACACAGAATGAGTCACGTAACTTTAGCACCTCCTGTAATTTTGAACGGTTGAAGTTACTGCAGTGCAGTTTTCTCGGAAGAGAATGAGGGAAGGGGGGTAATTGATCTATGTATTCGTTTCCATGTTATCACTTGTATTTTACGAGATATTGAGGTAACTTTGTTTTTTGAAATGAAACTATTTATTCTGTCATGACGCGTGTAAAAAGACGAATCCAATGATATACATATTGTCATATGTTAAATAAACACTGTTACTTTCCCGTGTGGGTACGTATATACGGAATAATATTCGTAGTATAGGGAAAGTTATAATGCTGCGCGAAAAAAAGGCGGATTTTCGGCAGATGAAAATTCATTGCCGGGCCCTGATAACGGAAAAGTGGATAAATCCAGTTGCTAAATAAAGAAGTAACTTCGTTCTGGACGCTTGTATAATTGAATGTTTACAAAACACCAACGCGTTTCCTCCGTCCAGCCTTCGCATGAAGGTAACCCAGTCCTCCCCTCCCCCTCCAAGACAACGTGTCAATCGTGGGAATGCGGACGCCAAAGCAATCCGAAGGTCAATCGCGTGCCCTTGTGCAATAGCCCTGCCTTACACGCATTATTCATTAGTTCAGTGCAGGCTTAGTTTGCTGTTACGCGTTAAGACGAGTGTTCGAAATGTCGAAACGAAAATCCTTCAATGTTACGGAAAAAGTGAACTTCATACAAGATGTAAAATTCGATTTTTCTACTGTGGCCGATGACATTAGGTCATTGTTACACCTCCTGTCATATAAAATGTATGTTTTTAACATTGTTAAGAGCATTTGGGGTCACGAGCACCGTTGATATGCACATTTCCGACAATTTGTAAACACTATTGCGTTTGTGAGTTGATGTACTTCAAATGACTTCTAATCATGTATTTCAAAAACTCAAAAATTTTGTGTGAAAAAGAGCTTCAAATTTCGAATTAACAGTAGCACTTAAACGACGTTTTCTGAAAAGCAGCTCCAAGTTTTTCAAAGAAAATTGCCATTTAAAACGACGTTTTACTGTTCTTTATTATTATGAAAATAATATTTTTGTTCTATTAAGAAAGGGAAAAAATCTAAGAAAATGTCCAAAAAATGTATTTTGGGCGGCGATATATAAGGCAGCTGGCAAGAGAATGTGGCAAGTTTGAATAGTTAGCCGAGAACAAAAGAAATAGAAAACAAATGCGGGAAAGTGTGTGCCATCCTGTAGCATCAGTAGTTGTATATCTGGGTTAATTTTGCTCCCTGGACATTCTGTATTTCTTTGTGTATTCACCTATTTTCTTTATCAGTGTTTTTTAAATAATTTATTTATCCTTGTTCGAGAATACATTATCTTTGAAGGGGTTGAAAGTACTACAATAACAATTAGAGCACATTACGGAAAACGTACAGAAGTAACCTCAGAACTTTCTACTTTAACACATAATAAATTTGCATGATTGTAAATTGAATTAGTATGAAATAGCAGTACATTTCAGAGTAATAATAATTTTAAAATTTATAAATATTGTTGTTCATTATGGAAGGAGGATAGATGAAATAATTATGAAAGTTGTAATAGGTCTTTAGCAAAATGTGAACGAACACGTGGAAAAGGCTTAGCTGATTTGCCAAGGTTAAAAGTATTGTGAGCAGGACAAGCAGAGAGACTGGAGAAGAAATTCGCAGAGGGAAGGTTGATCCACGTTTTTAAAGAAACGATGTTTAGTTCTTCTATAATTTGATTATCTCGAATAAACCAAGGAGATTTTATAATATTTCTTAAGAACCTATTTTGTATGACTTCTAGTTTTTGAAAATTAGATTTTGCTGTACCACCCCGTATAGGGCAGGCGTAAGTTAAAGAAGGGCGAATAATATATTTAAATATTGATAAGACTCATTCTGTAGATAATTTGCAGTTTTGTTTTAAGAAAGGGACATAATTTTAAAATTTTAATGTGACTTGTATGTGGAATAGTAGATACGTGTTTTCCAAGTTAATTTAGTGTCAAATTGTAGTCGTAAATATGTTTCTGCTTTATTAGAGGGAAGCCAAGTAATCGCTCTTCCATTAATGATTAGGAGGTAAATGAAAGTAATTCGTCTTATGTTTGTTTGTGATTTATGTGGATTAATTTTAATTTGCCAATTGATATACCAAGAAATTATAGTTTTCAGGTTGTATTGTAAATTTTCTCTACCTTTAAGAATGTTTTTATGAGAAGTGAAGAATCATCTCTTTGTTACTGGTGTACACTGTGACTCGTGCAAATTCTGAGAGATGAAATTCCTCCTCGGAAGAGAAATGACACATTTGTTGCCGTGTCAATGACAACAAATAGGGCTTTGGGGGCTTCCTTGTAAATTTATCAGGTCGGGATGTTTGATTCTGTATTAAAGCAGACCGGAAACCCTCCCTTTGCACTCGTAGGGCATGTGACATGCTACCCATGAATATACTCTGCGGGCAGAAGTTTCTGAGTACTGCGAGGTCCTACAACTCGTACGGCATGTCTATGATGGCAATGGAAAAAGGCGGCTTAGGTCGAAGGCGATACTCGGCATTCCCCCTTTCCAACTCCTCCTCACATTATTGCGTCAACATTGTTTAAAAAACAGAATAGTATCCCCGATCGATTCAGCAATGAGAAAGTCATTTGACATACCAGGAAAATACGTGGGCATCTGTGACATGCCCTACGAATTAAATAGGGATTTTGTTGTGGCATCTGAGACATGCCCTACGAGTTGTATGACACGTCGCATTACATTCTGATACGAGCTAGTAGCTATTATTCTCGTGGCATCGCTGACATGCCGTACGAGCTGTACGATTTGTACTATGCTCGTTGCTTAAGAGTGCAAAGGGTTAGAAATGAGTACAACAGACGAGTGGAACGCAATTTGCGAGCAGGGATCCCCTGCATTCTGATCCCAAGTGGCCCTTTCTACATGCGAGCATTACGTATTGGAAAGGAATGTGAAACGAAGGAAGGGGATTAAGAATTTCCATCATTTGCAAGTGTTAGAATCTGGCATGCAAACATATCTCAATGCTAATTAAAATTTAAGCGTGCTGAAAAGTGTAAAGGGGTTGTCCATAAATTAGGTAACGTTAAAGAGGGCGTTAGGGGTTTGAAGCAGCGTTACGTTAAGTTACGTAGGGGAAGGGGGGTATTGGCTTATTGTTACGTAACATTCATATTGTTTTTCAACATTAGCTGAATTTTTTTTAGACTTATACTAAAACATTAAAATATTAAGAATTTAATTTAAAAACGAAAATAAAGTTAATATGTACATTGTCACAAATGGAGATATTTTTCATTAATTTTTTATTGAATCTGTAAAATCGCGAAAAAATATTCAAAACTGATATGGAGTTTATTCTAAAATCCTCTTAAATTGGCGCAGTAGAACCTTGCCCATGACGGCGTGTGCATGGCTTATGATAAACATTTTTTTTCGTCTATGCGTTCTTCCATCACTCACAACTTGAGCCTACTTCGTGCATTGCACAAGGGAGGTGATGTCGCATACGTTGCGTAATTGTTTAGGGGGTTGAAGCGCGCGTTACGGGTGCGTTACAGGGGGGAGAGGGAGATATTCAAAATACTCCAAATTTGCGGTACGTAATTTATGGACTGCCCCAAAGGCGTTGAAGAAATCGAAAAAGTATGGAAGGAATTTTATCTTAAAAATCTGCCCTTTTATTCTTTTCTTAGCACTGCGTTGACGTCGACAAATCTCTTTGAATTATGTAATACAAAAATGTTCTTATTCGATTTAGTCAATATCAACTTTTTGTAAGTAGGGCGTTGGCCCGATAGGTCGCCTGGCAACTGAACTTCAGCTAAATGTGATCATGTAACAGAAAACTATTTCAAACACGTTATTTTTTACCTTTTTTGCCGCTAGTATTTTATTTTTATCCACTTCGATTATCTAAAAACAAACTTTCCGAATCTGAGAACACTTTTGTAGTAAATTATTTGAACCCTATTCACACAAAGTTATTTTAACAGTTTACAACTCACCCGGTATTGCATTGCATCAATTTCGAAATAAGTATTATTTGAACAACTAATAGTACATTATGAAACGATGATGTAATGATGGGTATTAATACACGAGTGTGAAATTACGATACGAGCGAGTATCGTAAACTTCACACCAGTGTATTAATACCCATTACATCGAGTTTCATACGGTACTTTTTCTACGACATACGGTAACTTCTATAAGTTAAACTTCTCCACTGAATCGTTTCCTGGCAGTCGACACTCAAGATTCGGCCAAGGCCACCTAGCGAGCACCTCTCTACCCTACACGCACAGATGGCTTTGTTTTTACCAGAGCGCTTGCGAGGGATTAATATTCCCACGTCAACATTTTCGCATTTTCTTTCATTTCTTGAAATGTCAACACCACTATTCACTAAATATTTTAAACTAAAGAATTGGCCGGTTTTTAAGGACAACCACACGGCAGTAGCAAATAACACAAAATGACTCGCGTGATCCCGCGTGGAGACCTTAACGTCACTCAAAAGTTCCTTGCAATAACTACCACTGCGCTAGTCAAACACCATCAAAGTGAAATTACAATCCAATTTATTTTAACTAATATTTCATTTAAAAATCACTACGAATAAAAGAAATTAAGAATGAGAAGCATAAAATAATATTAAATGCAATTTTAATATACACTCTCGAACGAAACATTTACTGCAAACATTCTCAATGATTAATGAAGTGGCAATATTGGTTTGTAAGCGACTCTGTGATTGGTCAAGAATCTGTATCATAATGAAAATTGTATCGAAATGACCATCATTATGCAACTGGTTGCAGCCATCCAATGACAGCATTATACAATGGGAGTAGAAAAACTTATTGTAACCACTACGCGACTGTGCGAATCAAATAAGGTGTGCTAAGTTACTAAATGATCTGAATGTAGAGGTATTGATATCTTCACTCCACACCCCGGACAGTTCCTGAGACTTCCATACGTGAAATGCCTTATCGTTGCAATCTTCTTCTCCGGAATGATGTCGGACGGGCACATTAGGTCAAGTGAGGAACGCTTTTCAAATTGTTTTCTGCAGTTACAACTAAGATTGTTTTGAGTCACTCATATTTTTGTTTGTTTTCTGGACAGCATTGTCATTAAAACAAGGAAATATCAAATTCTTTTGAGCATGTTTGTGATATTCAGATGTTACTTACTGGGTTTCTAGGAATTGCGGTATTACGGACGTATAGCAGCCCAGATTAATAGTAATTATTATGAAATAAATATCATAAACATCTTTTTATAATACAAAATAGTTGAATTATTAAACGAGGCCGTGAGGCTTATTTTGACACATTATACGTTATCATCCGAATATCATACCTTTTATCACTTTGTAAAAATTCCTATGTACCATAATTTTCTTTCAAATTAAACTACTCTTCTTGCGAAACATGACAGACTGATGTTGATATTGAATAGGAGGCCATGGAGTTTTAAAAATACTTATGTGAATACTTTTACTTTTCATTACAAAATTGATTATTGTTAATAGAAAACAATGGAATATTCAAAATTATTGAATTATTGAAAATTATTGTTTATTATTTGCTAGGTCAACTTACTCTTGCGTTGATTAATAAATGTCGATCAATAAATCAATTCATTTAATTAGCTCTACTAGGCAGTGATAATTAGAAGCGGATCATGCAAATATACCGTTCCTAAGTCTGAACGTATCGGCTGGTTACGAAATTTCGAATGCAACTGAATACAATGCAATCCGTTTTAGTAATTAGCCTAACTCCAGATTGGATAGTTTTGCAATGTAAAGAATAAACGTAGCCGGGAAACAGAATTTTAGTTTCCTTTCTCGTTGAACTTACCAATACTGGGGAACTCAATTATTTAAGATGCTCGATTTGATATATAGTACTTTTGTTTATTACTCGTCTTTCATAATTATATTTTATCGTGAATTAAACAGTATGTACAGGAGGGAATATGGAGTTTCGAGGTTTTCTAATTAGCATGAGGAATCGTTGCTCCGGCACAGAGAACACAGTGCGGCAGATACACTAAGGTGGTGTACAATGTACACTGTACATGTTTGTTGAATTTCCTTTTCTTGTGCAGCCTCATTTGTTTTCCTACTATGAAGTGGAGTCTTTCCGACATTAGTGCTTTTATTTACAGCGAAAATTCCCTGAATTTAACAAGATTACAGTTCAATTTCATACAGGGTTGCCAGATGTTCACTATTTCTATTTCTGATTCACTAATTAAGAAATGAAAATAGTGAACATGTAAAAAAGAGGTTATCGAATGACGAAAAAAAACCTATTGCACGAGTGAACAAGTGTCAGAAGAGCTTTTAGTGTTTATTACGGCAAGTTTTTAATCTCGATTAGAGAAAACCACTACGATGCCTATCCTGTTTATTGCGCAGGTCCATACAGTTATCGTCTTATACTTCGGTTTTTCTTTCTTGGCGCTCGGGGGTATGTCAATAAAATGGAATATCTCACGGTATTTTGCGTCGTTCTCGGTTGTGCCGCTACGAGTCGCATGATCGAGACTGTATCGAGCAGTGCTGGTGATCATGCGATCATGTATTTGGCAGTATTTGTCCATATTGGGCAGGCGTACAGGAGGAGGGGTCTGATGTAGGATTAATAAATGATAATGGTATTGTTTAATGACAGTTTAGAACAGGGGTCTTCAAACTAAGGCCCGCGGGCCACATGCGGCCCGCCGAGGACATTTTTACGGCCCGCCGGGATTTTATGGTTTAAAGAATTATTTCTTAAAATCCGCACATTTTTTATTATGTGTTAGGGTGTCTAGGGATGGCAAAAGAATAGATGGTTTTAAAACAACGATGTTTTCCACCAGAAACATCGAAATTTTCCACCAGAAACATCGATATTTTGCTTTCGATGTTTTCTTCACATCGATATTATGTTGCCAAAACATCGGTGTTTTTTTAAATTGTTTTTAATAAAGCAATATCGATGTTATGCGTTATCCCCTTTACCACGCTGCACATTTTGCCAGCGCAATCTGAGGGAGTTTGGGATCTGCTCGCGTTATGACTGTATGCTATCGATAGGCCTGTCATTGCCTGAACTCTGCCTCTCAAGGCCTGACTTCACGATGGAATATGTCACGGTACCTCGAGTCTTTCTCAGCCATGCCGCTAGATATCGCATGATCGCGACCGTATCAACCAGTGCTTGCGACCATGCGACATCTAGCGGCAGAACCGGGAAAGACGCGAAATGCCGTGTGATCGGCCAAAGGGGCTTGAGAGGTAGTTAGAAAAATCGCACTATATGGCCGGCCTGAGGGACAGTGAACTGGCCCCATGTTTAAAAAGTTTGAGGACTCCTGGTTTAGAAGATGTATTTATGAGCGGTTTCAGTTGAACATTGATTTTGGCTTGCTGTGCATTGTTATCTGCGTGAATTTTCCAGTTGAGGGTGGTGTCTAGATGCAGTCCTAAATATTTAACTGCCTTATTATTTAGAGTCCATGGGATGGGATTATTTATTCTTAATTGGATGGGAGGAGGGGGAGCGTCACGCTGGACCTGCGCCCGCACGAGCCCCCCCCTTGCTGTTTCGTCAGCGAAGGACCGCGCCCTGGGACCTTCGACCGTCCAAACGCCCTCGCCCCGGGAGAGAGAGACCCGGCAATTCACTCGGAAAGATAAGATAATCGTTCATTTAGACGCTTAAAAAGGACCTTACTAAGCAACAATTACGATGAATATTGCTGGGAGGATCGTAGGTTTTGGATGTTTATGAAACTTCAGACGCAAGGACTAATGAAATTAATGACGCGCATAAATAAAACAATATTGCTGTTTACAACGTACAGTTTATTTTGAACAAGTGTTCTGAAATACTGAATACCATTTTGAAGATTTATTTTGCCTATTATAACGAACTAATTGAGTTTTGAAGCACATTTACTATATTTTTAAATGTTTTTTTAAATAATTATTCATATCTTCTTCTCTTGGTTCAAGACAAACGTTTAAAACATTTTCAGCTTTAGTATTCCAAATGGGAATGCTAAAGAAAGAAGAAAGAAGGAAAAGAGGTCGGCCTCGACCTGGTTGGAGAGACAACTTAGAGAAGACATTGGCTGGATGGCAGATACCTCCTGGGACTTGAATGATAGAGAAGAGTGGAAGAAGTTAGACGCCGTAAGACCCACACAAGGGTCAACCAAACGGCTAAGAAGTATTCCCATTGGCTGTCTACCGATTACGAACTTCCATTTTCTTGTGTAGACGAAATAAATCATTTGTACATTGCATGACGCAGCTCAGGACTCATATCTTGCAGCTCAATCTCGTACTTCGTTGCACAATTAAAAAGAGCGATGGGTCTTGGATGAGCGAATGGCATACTCCGGACGCAACCCACACAATCCTGTTTTAAGGGGAATCGCAATAAACGTTTTTTATACACAGAAGAGCCAAAAAACTGAAACACCGGACTAAAATCGTATAGGACCCCCGCAAACACGCAGAAGTGCGGCAACACGACGTGGCCTCGACTAATGTCTGAAGTAGTGCTGGAGGTAATTGACACAAAAAATCCTGCAGTGCTGTCCATAAACTCGTAAGACTGCGAGGTAGTAGAAATCGCTTTTGAATAGAACGCTTCAAGGCATCCCAGATATGCTCAATAATGTTCATGTATGGGGATTTTGGTAGCCAGTGGAAGTGTTTAAATTCAGAAGTGTCAAAAGAGCCACTCTGAAGCAGTTTTGGACGTGTGGGCTGTCGCATTGTCCTGCAAAAATTGCGCAAGCCCGACGGGATGCATAATGGACAAGAATTGATGCAGGTGTTCAGACAGGATGCTTACGAGAACTCAGACAGACTTGAGACAGGATGCTTCTTTGTTATTTTGGTACGCGTACCAAAATAACAAAGCAATAAAAGTTTTGAAACACTTTGGACAGCGAGGGGCACCGTACAGTCGGGATCAACCGTATAATAAGAAAAGTTCTGCTCAGTGGAAGAATTGAACGTTAGATCCTTTGTAAATACCGTTGTCACATTATAAAAATGGAACCAAAATTGAACGTGCAGGCGGTGCGATTTTAGGGGCCACGGTTTATTTAATTTTCTATTTATTCGCATTGTAAATTATGTAGAACAGTAGTACTACAGTACTTTTACATACGTATTCTTGGTGACTTAAATCAACCTAAAAACTAACTACTCAGGCTAAGGGAGCTCATGAAGCGCCTTACTTATTCTCCTTTCAAAAAGCTTGAATTGGGAACCTGTTTCTAATTCTTGTACGGTAATCTGAGATTTGAACGAGGTTGAAATGGGATAGGCGCTGTTTTGTTTGATGCAAGAGTAGAATTTGCTGGAGATCTTGGTAATGAATGAAATTATTTACGGTATATTTAATTCTTTCTGCAACTGTAGATTTGAAACGAACCAAGGGGCTTGAGTTATTGTTCTGACGTATTTGTTTTGAATGACTTGGATTTTGTTTGAATTGGTTCTTGAGACATTTAGCCAGATGGGACACTCATAACTCATAATACGTCGGATAATATGTTTGTGGATGGCTATTTTTATGCATTGTTTAGATATATTTTATTTTCGTATTTGAGTGGTTTTATTTGCAGGATCTTTACTTTTGCTTGATGCGTTATTGCATTTATATGGTCCTTCCATTGTAGCTTCGTATCAAGATTTAGACCTAGATATTTGATGTGTTGGCTGGGTGTAGCCACGGTTTATTGTTGCATATTTTCGGTGTACATGGCCCCCCTGATTTTCGCGAGGAATGAAGGTCGGTCACAACGCATCTCGTGCGAATACCGTTCGCGAAGTCGCAACTATTCGTTTTTATCTATTGAAAATTCGGTGAACTGTGTTCTTAGTATGTTCCTGGGAGTGGTCTCTTAAAAGGGTTAAATTAGGGAAATTGGCATTAAGGGGCTGGTGAGAGGGATGGTCTGTTGCACACATATGGTCCGTTCCATATGCTCAGTATCCGTTCCATGAAACCTCGGTTGTCGACAAGGGCGGTCTTTGAGAAGTTTCACTGTAATCGGTTCAGCTCGCCAACATACTCGTATATAAGAATTATTTGTATGTCCCTATGAACGAATGTTTTTGAAAATGTTTCGCTCAAATCCTTGAACTGTAGAAGTTGGTAATATTATTGGATATTTTCCTTGCCAAGAACGGGAGACTGCCTAGATCAGAGTCGTGCAACTGGCAGCCCGCGATGCTATTTATTGTGGTACGCGGAAAGTTCTTAGTCACACGTAAAAGTCCCTTGCATCTTTGTCGGGCGAGAACATTGTGTGCGGTACGCACGCGCTCTGCCGAGGTCAACATCACCTTAATGTAAAAATAGGTGATGGGTAGATTTAAGGATTTTTCCCAGTAAATTGAGAAATTCACAATCATCTCAGTGTGTTTCACTGCGTTATGCGTGGCACGTTATGATATCATACATGGATCCATTCCTCCTCCTCCTACCTTTGCAGAGCTGACGGGCAAACTTCCGAGATCAATATTAGGTCAAGTGTGGAACTCCCGAGTAATGAAAATATGGCCCACAACCGCATTAAAGGTTTTAGTTGTGGCCCTTAAGACCTTGCAAGTTGGACACCCCTGACCTAGATCGTTCCTTGTTTCCCTTTCCTCACACTACTAGAACTAGAAACACCTCCACGCTTTACATGGAAAAGAGAAAAAAGCTTCTGATTTCCTTGTCATGTAAATACTCTCGTAGGCTTTTAAAATACCGTGTCAATTTAAAATACATTGTAGTAAATTTAAATGTCAACATTTACAAGGGTTTAAGTAATGTATTGAGAAAAATAAAATTTACTCATGGAAAGTGGTAATTCGCCCACGTTTTAAACGACGCTGTCTGTTGCAGGTTGGTGTATCGTTTTGCAGAAATCTACTTCATCGGCTACATGCTGCATAAGAACAACAAAACTGTTGTCACCAAATTTCGAGAACAAGTGGCTAAGCACCCCAACAAAGCATGCTACATTTTTGAAGATACACTTTGGACCTTTGCTGATGTGAGTTACATTAATATATTTTAAGCACGAAAACCTCTATACCAATCCTGTTTCAGCATTTTCATTTCAGATAAATTGTAACGTCAGATGAATATGATAAATATCGATGAATTTTTGGAAAACCATAAAGGAATAAGTGAATATGAGAAATTGGTCCCTTTTTTAAGACAGTAATAAATGGTAATGAATTATATAAACATTATTAATTTTATTTATTATAAACCAACGATTAAACAAGTGTTTCTTGTCATATTCAGGGTTGTTACATCTACATTATTAATTCTAAAAAGAATTTTATATATATATATATATATATATATATATATATATATATATTAATTTTTTATGATGACCTGAAGATGACAAACACTTGCCGAAACGTTGGTTTTTAAAAAATACAAAGTTTAATAATGATAATATAATTCATTACAATTTATTACCGTCTTAAAAAAGGGACTAATTTCTCATATGAACAGATAAGACAGTATCCAAGAAGAAAAGCAAGGGAAATGTAAATCTCCATAAAATTTCATTATCTATGAAGGAAAAATTCACACCACTCATGCCTGAAATTTAATGGCATTTTAAAATTATCGTGAGGATTTATTGACATATTAAGTCCTATTATCAATTAAACTTTCCTACTCATGAAATTGGCGAATAAAATGGCAATGGTTATAGCAACTTATCTCAGTCTCAATTTGCATTCTGCCTCGTCCTGGAGTTCATGGTATAAATTTTGGAGCATTCTAGACATTTTTTATTATATTTCGTATCTATCCTCAAAAGAGCGAGTGAACAAAATCGGAGCAAAGAAAGGAAGCAGAGCAGACAAGGAAATGACTGGATTTAACCGGCAGATAAATTCGCACGTGCGGAGTCAACAATCTTGCAATACTTAAATTAAGGTACAAATTATTGTAACTGAAAAAAGTCGATCATACGTGTCTAAGAGAAACTACGTAATTTTCTAGCTAGTCAATACGTAATTTTCTAACTAGTCTCGTTTTGTCAATATTAAGAAAATCCATTTGAGCCATCGTTGGGCAATCTCGTAGCGCTGCATTTCGATGTGTCATGCTGAGATAAGCGGAAGATAAACGAGTCCAATAAGTTACGGAATATTTCGGCAGTGAAGACGGCTTGGGAGGGAGGGGGGACTGGCCATATTTCCACATCCGAAATGTCCATAAGCATTCATACTCTCATAAGGACCTCTAATGCTTATTACTCTTTCTGTTGTTGCGATTTTTAATAGAAGAAATGTGGGAACGTATCTGATATTTTGGACTGGGTTGTTCAAATTGTGACTATATTGTCACCAACCGTCACCGAAGTCTATGAGTAGTCATTATTCTCATCTCGATTTCATACTATGCCAATTTATTATGTTTGGTTAGCGATTCAATCATCACGAGACCTAGGATCTCGCTAAAGAGCTTCCGCTTGTCACACAATTCAGATATCTATTATTTTTCTCCCAATTTTCTCGTAATAATAAATTCGACTATCGTCTAGCTATTTCGTAGATGAAGTCTAATCTGCTTCACAGTATATTGTCCTGTGGATAACTAATCAGTTCGCGAAAGTTATTTTATGTGTTCAAAAGCGATAAGGATTTTTATGCACAGCAATTCACTGTCAATATGATTTTAGTTGCGATACTTTTTATCGTGGGGCATCAAAAAGGAATTGATGCTTATAAAACCTGAACTGCATCGTATCTTAATTGAATCCTTTTGATAAATAAAAGAAAGGTGTTGTCTGGTATCAAATATTTTGTATTTATGCTTATTTATGCTTCAAGATCCTTTCGATAGCATAGCTATCATCATCAGAGCTATCTGAAAATTACATAAAAACATGAAATATAGATTATATAAATTGTTTACAGAATTTTGTATGTGCAAATTGCGGATTCCAACTGCGTAAGCAAACCGGATCGTTACCTTGCAGCGTCTGAGCGGAAAACCAAGTTCTGTGAATAATTTTTGAGTCCAACTCACGAGAACGGAAGGCCGGTCAGAAGAAGCGGGTGGGGCGGGGTGGGGGCGGCGCGGCCGGAGGGGCACGGCAGGTAGGCGGCTGGTGAGGGCGTGAGGGGCAGACGGGCGGGAGAAGGAGGGTGGAGTTAAGGGTGTACAGATCGGGCGTATTTTAGTAGATGTGACGAGAGTTCAGGGATTTGTTGGTTGAGACAAGTCATGTTCTGGTTTTTCAAATGCAAAGAATAAGAATAGTCCGTAGGCGTGATATATTAATTTGCTCGTATTTGGGCAAAAGGGTATATGTCAGAAAAATGGAGTATTAAATTAAGTGCAGTAATTTTTCTTTTATTTCAAAATTATTTACTTTAATTGTTTGAAAGTAACTTTAAACTAACCTAATACTATTTACCCATGTATATCTTTGTATCTGAAAAATAATTATTCAACAATATCTACACTAAATGCATTTCTTTTTACTCTCCTGTAAAATTATGAAACAGGTCTTATACCCTTTTGCCCAAACACGAGCGAATTAGTCACGGTCCCTGAATGGCGACATTAGCCGATATGACGGTCTGGAAGATATGTAAGCGTTTTTAATATACAAAATCAATGTACATACAATAATGGAGCTTCAGAAACATAAATTGAAAGATTTCTGACAGGCAAATTTTTAATAAAGGAGTCGGAACGTGATTTTTTCGGTCCAGAGTTGCAAGAAAGCGGAAAGCATTTTGGGCGTTTCGTCTTCGGTCGGCTGTGCTGAGCGCGCGGGCGCTGTGCTGAGTCGCGCCTCCGAGCCTGAGGGCCCTTCGCCACAAGCTCCCATTGATTGACAAGTGATTCCGGGCGTGACAACTGCTAAGGTCATTAGTTCCGTAAGAGTAGAGCATGCTTTTTTTTTCATCGGGAGGTGGCAGTGATCTTTCCCTGCTGGATGGCGAGATCAGGCGCCGAACTACACAGCGGCTTGCGGGGTTCTCCCCGACAAGGGATTTCCCACCAGTGGGGCAAACTCTAAGCCCGACTGGTCTCCCGGCATGTGTGGTAGTGCAGTGCAGGTTAGTGTGTTTATGTGTATGTAAGGGGTGAGAATAGGACGAGGAAGAGGAAGGAAAGATCGCGTGCGGTCCGTGGTCCGTTTAAGGTACTGCTTCGGCATTCGCCTGGTGTTAATCCGAGAAACAACGGAAAACAACCAATCAGAGCAGCCGGCCGCTAGACAGACTCCTCCTCCTCCAGACAGACTAAATTCGACCTAGCTCGTGTCGGAAGTTCTCCCACTGTCGTCACTCAAACCTTAGGACCTTCCGGTCAGAGGTCCTGCAGTAACTTCAATTGATACCCTGAGCTACCTAAGCCTGCTTCTGAGATGGCACCGCACAGTTCTTAAACAGACGCTCTAAATAAACCAATAGAAAAACATAATTTTTTCTAGATCTTTTATTTTGCCTTTCTTTCGAAGACATGAGGCAAAATATTGCTTCATTTTTGTATTCTACTATTCTGCTCGAATTCTTGCATATTAATCCTCAACCAAACGACAGAGATAATAGAAACATCAAACAATTATGTTAAGTAATTTGAAACAAAGGGTCTTCCATTGTCATTGTATGGAGTATGTGTCACGCATACACAACATGAAATTTAAGCAAAATCCGTTCATGTATTTCTCAAATCGGCAGAACTCTGTTGAGTGAACTGAGAAAGTCGTGATAATATTTACTTCCCGTCATTGTTGATATAACGAACGAAAAGCGTTTCACTTGTTCAGATGTTTTGCGTCGCATTTCGTTTCATACTTGGATCGTATTTCATTCAATAATCACTGCAAAATAATTAATTCTTCGGGGCCTCACAGCGGTGACTCGCTTAGAAACAGGATATAAACAAATGAGTAATACTTTCGGAAGCACGATGACGCGCAATACAGTTTTGAAATAGAGCTCTAATTACCATAACGAACGTTAAATAAATACACTATTATGCGTGTATTTTTTTTCTTATAGTTATATTTACTATTTATTAATATCAACATTCAAATTATGTACTCGTAATAAAAAAATTAATAGCCGCCTCGGAAGGTTGAGATGGGTAAGGGAGGCGCACTCGGCCCGGGGGTCGTGGGTTTGATTTCCACTTCGGCATGGTCGTTACCCGTGTGTTGTAGCATGGAGAGCTTTCCCACCCACCAGCAACACCTTTCGAATAGTATTCTTTCTAAGCCAGACTGGGCAGCGTATGAGCTTGAGGCGCTGCGATTTTGAAAAACTTTCTTGAAAATTTAAGGGTACTACTTTAAAAGAAGCCCAAGTGTCATTTTCAAGATTTTCTTAAAAATGGCTCCAAATTTTTTTATTAACGTTTTTGAAAACGGGGAGTAAAATACAGTTATAAAGATGGAGTAGGTCCGTTTTTCATTGTTGCATATTAATTTTCGAAAATAGCAAAAGATAAGTTTTCTTCCGACGTCTTCCTACAACTACAAAATTGAAGGTAGAGATTTATCCTTCAAATAAAATTTGTTCTCCATATTTAGTGCTTTCATTAAGATCATGCACATTTTTTTTGAAAATTTTATAAGTTTTGGCGCAATATTAAAAAATAACAAAAACCATGTTTTCTCGAAACGGCTCCAAATGTTTTCTTTAAAATTTGATAGGGATAGTGCTAAAAGTACTCTATAATATGACATAAACGCCGTATTGCTCTATTCTTTTATGTTTTCAAAAATTACAAAAATGTTTCTCTCGCCGTTAATATCCACATTTCCAGCGATTTCTAAACACTATGGCATTTGTGAGTGGAAGTGCTTCAAATGAGTTTTAATCAAGTAATTCAAAAACCCAAAAATGTTCTGTAAAAAGAACTTCAAATTTTGTATTTACAGTAACACTTAAACGTCATTTTCTTAAAAATGCCTCCAAGTTTGTTAATGAAAATTGGCATTTATGACAGAATCTTCTTTAATATTCTTGAAGTAATATTTCAGTTCAATTATTAGGAAAACGAAAAACTGCGAAAATTTCAAAAAGTGTACTTTGGATAGATGGCAAATGGCGAAAGTATGCGAGTTGGAATAGCTAGCAGAGACCAAATAAATTAGAAAACTAACTATTACGAGAAAGTCTGTGCCGTTCTGTAGCACCACTAGTTTTTTTATTTTATTAACATAGCTAAAACGTTCATTTAAACTTCTCTTCACCCTCTTGGCTTGCCTTAAATTATTTTAAAAATTGTATTGCTTTGTCTCTCTGAAACTATTTTCAAATCAATGGATGAATTGTTATTTTTCAGACAATTAATAGATTAATTGAAATTGTAGTATAGTAATCCCTCAGCATTCGCGAGAGTTAGGTTCTCAAAAAACATCGCGAGTGTTAAATCCGCGAATGTTGAGTCTATCTTTTAATGGAGAAAGGTGGGTTAGGTTCTTGGACATCGAAAAACTGTTTAAAAAAGAAAGACAAAAAATCTGACAATCAATTGCAGTAGAACTGAGTAAGCGCTACTACAAACACAATTCACAATTACTATCTCAAAATGACATAAAATAATGTTTGAAGCTTATTTAAAAATTAAAAGTGATTGGATATAGAATTTGGTAAATTTTTGTTTCATCTCTCTCCTCGTTGTTCTAATGTGTTGTTCCTCTTGTCCATATCCAAATATGGAAGAGTTGCTGCTTCTTTTTCTCTTAAATTTCGAAGTTATTTCCATGTTCGTATCACATTCTAATACCGTTTCCACCAGAGCTTGTTGAAGTTTTAGAACGCCATTGGAAGTTTTCACATTGAAGTTGCTCCAGGACGCTGTTTTGCTTCCGTTACTTCATTTCTTGCGAAGAGGTTTTTCTTCACTGACGATTACCTGAAGCTCCTCTTCAATGACATCATTACAATGAAAGTTTCACTGACACTAAAGGTCTTTTCTGTTGATGTGGCAATAACCCTTACCTCCAATTTGACACAACTGCATTGAATTATTTTACAATCGTTTTATTTTATAATATGAAATGACATTTCAACTTTGAATTTTTTGGAGAATGTGATACTTTGAGCTCCGACGTCTGCGAAGTTAATTTTCTAGATGACTGATAAAGGAAATGAAATGTGCTCGCTTTCAAAAAAATGTACGACCAAAAAGACGCACTCGCGAATGTTAAAACCGGTAGCATTTCTCAAATTCAAAATGCGAATTCCTGGATGCCGAGGGATTACTGTATTTTCTTTTGATTATAATTAATCGTTTACAATTAGTTGAAAGTGCTTTGCGATCAGTGCGCGTGGCGACTTTCCGTAGATGTGTCGAGCGGGTGAGGTGTAACATGCTGGTGCAGATAACGAAGAGCCGAAGGGCGGCCGATCGAAATGCCCGAACTGCGATCTCCTTGCCTCCGAACGAGGTCCCCCCTCCCCCCGACAGTCGGCACAGGGTCTCGAGAGACTCGAGCGGTTGTTGTTGCCTGAATGCACAGCTATAATTATGCGACTACAAAGGGTACTCATTTTTACGAACGAGTTTAACGACTTCACCTGCAAGTTTTACAGGTGTATTTCTTTTTCTTTCGTTTAAAAACTTCATAAAATCCGTTAATATAAAAACAAATCTAAAAACTGAAAATCTGAAACAAAAATTACTCGTCGAAGATCTTAAGCACTGCGATTTAGATTTTTTCTCTAAGTTAACTAATGAAATGCGCATCATGATTTGATTTTGACTAAAGAAAGGTAATGAAATTTTTTTGAAATGTATATTTTTGAAGGGTAAAGCGGCAGCTGCAACATTCCAATTTGAGTGACTCACACTGTTAGCACAGATTAAGTTTGGAAAACGAAGCTGGCAGTGAAAGGAATCTGAAAGAAAATTTGTGTATCTCTTTACTTTGTTAGAACCTTGAAATTAATGGTAATATAAACGGATACAATTTGCTCCTTATCTTCGTAGGGTAGTGATTCTTAATCTAAATAGTCACGTTTAGTGTCTAGTTCAAAAAAGTGAACATTTGATAGAAAGTTGTATTTCCGGTTCCTGATTTCAAAAGTTTTCAAATTCATGCTTTGAGTGAAGTCTGTGCTCAACATGCTGGAGTAATTCAAAAGGAGCGTGTTTCAGAAGCACAATACGAGTATACATGAGAATTCTCGAGTAATGTTCATTAAAATGATAAAAATTTAAAAAATTCGAAAGTTTACTGCGGAAGAAATACTACCGCGAAAGATGATTGGATGAAGGCCTTGAGAAAATATATTGAATTGCAAATCATGGGAACGCAAACTTTTTGAAAAAATATGTAGAAAAACGAAGCTAAAATTAGTGTGTGTGATTTTTCCTTGCCCACGTTTTGCTTATTAATGAACATGTGGATGAGGCACCGGTTACAGTTGTGAACGGTTTGCAAATCCTTTGATTTCATTTAAGTGCAAATGCTAACGACGAAGGTCAACGTATTGAACGAAATGTATCTTCACAAAGCTTCTAAAAACAGCACAAGATAGTTAGGTCATGATGGAGATTAACTGAGCGTGTATTTCGTGCACCAATTTTCGCAACTGGTTACATTACGTAAGTAGAAGAAGACAAGTTTGAAAGTAGTTTTCTTTGAAAGATAAGATAAATTTTAAGTAACTATTTGACTAAATAATAATTTGATTGTTGTTGATATGGAGTATATACGCTGACGACGCCGTAATACTACAAGAAGGAGAGGATGACTTACAGAGATCAGTACACCACTTAAACAATATATGCAAGGGATATGACATAAAAATCTCAAAAGAGAAAACAAAAGTTATGGCCTTTTGTGAAAAATCACCTGTTAGAACAAAGATTGTAGTAGACAACAAAATCATTGAACAAGTTTCTTCTTTCAACTATTTAGGGTGTGAAATAGAACGTGATGAAGATACCAATAAGAAACTGTCAAAATTTCAATCAGTATGTGGTATAATTCATAGGACAATGAAAAGCAAAACAAGGAAAGAGACGAGAATAAAGTTCTATAACACAATGGCCATCCCTGTCCTCCTCTATGGAAGTGAGAGTTGGGTCCCTAAAAAGAGCACTTACACACAATTACAAAGTGCAGAAATGAAATTTCTTAGAAGAACAAAAGGTTGCACAAGAGAAGATAGATTTAAGAATGATGAAATAAGAGAAGAACTGAATGTGAAGAGCCTCAATGAAAGAATGATGGAGTACAGGGACAAGTGGCTACAACACGTACAAAGGATGGATAATTCTCGTTTACCGAAGTTGGCCTTCCAATATAAACCAAGAGGAACAAGAGATATAGGGAGGCCGAAAAAGAGATCGAGAGACGTTCTGTGAGGCCGGAACAGGCAGATGCCTAATCCTGGAAGTGAAGAAGAAGAAGAAGAAGAAGAAGAAGAAGAAGAAGAAGAAGAAGAAGAAGATGGAGTATATGGAAGAAATATATTTTTTTTTGTCTTTTAAAATCCGAATATGAAATGAATAGAACGATAATGATATCCGTAATTAGTCTCATTGTAGGCCACTGAAATTCGTAGATGAAGAAAGCATTTATCCCAGTTGCAGATGCCAGTCAGAAGTCTAATTTTCCTAAAAAATGGAGGTTTTTAAATGAGATATACCATTTTTTAAAATACGTTTTCTGAATTTACTTGAAATTCTCTCCGTGTATGATGCTGGGAAATTCCATTAGCTCCTGGACCCAAATATGAATTCTAATAAGTAATTTCAATAACATGTGTGTATTTTGTGAAACACAAGAACCTAAATTCGTTTTGTAACGATGCCAGTTTTACATCTCGTGGTTTACAAATTAAAATTTATGAATTCATTTTTTCAATTCAATCTCCTGTCGCATGATGAGTGTCGGAAACGGTGGAAGAGCTATAATGCGATTTTTCTAACTTTGCCCCTCAAGGCCCGACATCACGATGGAATATGTCACGGTATTTCGTGACATTCTCAGACGTGCCGCCAGGTATCGCATGATCGCGACCGTACCAAGCAGTGCTTGCGATCATGCGACTTCTCTCGGTACGACGGATAAAGATGCGAAATGCCGTGTGATATTCCATGGTGGCCATAATGGCCATAATGACTATAATGACTTGAGGGGCAGAGTTAGAAAAATCGCACTATATGAATACATCCTTGCTCTACTACTGGCACTAAATATATTCGTTGTTTTTGCTGTGCTGTTATTTCTTTGAATAATTTCCCCCCTTTCAACTCTTCCAACCGCATTAGGTGGCTCAGGGCAACAATTGGAGACACTGCGGTGTTTCTGATCAGAAGGCTCTAGGGTTCGAATCCCGACGGTTGCAGAATTCTCGATACTAGTTAGAGAGCTAGGTCGAATTCAGCCGCTATCTGGAGGAGAATTCCAACAGTCGGCTGCTCTGGTCGGTAGTTTTCCGTGGTTTCTGCGATCAGCACTGACAGAGCATGACGGAGCAGTACCCTAACAAAGGGGCCACGGACAGTTTTTTCGACCCAATCTTTCTTTCCTCACCTCTTATTTACACACACTTAACTTGCTTTACTTCCTGGATTACACGACCGCACATGTTGGGAGACAAGAAAGGAGCTTAGAACTTGTCACGGCTGGAGCGCTGGTTGGATATACGATACCTGGTAGGGGAAAACCTCGCCAGCCGATGTGTAGAGGAGGAAGATCATCCCCGCCGCCTACGATACAACGTGCACTATACTTACGGGAATACTGACCGTAGCCGTTGACGCGCCCGAAATCACTGATCAAATAACCAATCCAGAGCTGCAATTTCAAATGCAGCAATAATAAGATATAACTTAATTAAATATTTTGGTGACGAGTAATTTGTAAGTTTTACGAGAGTGTATAATGCGGAAATCTGTCTAATGTGGACTTAAATCGCGGTCCTGCCAGTCACAAATTCTACAGCATTACATTACAGAAAGCGGAATCTTGTCCATAAGTATGGCCGGGATGTTTATGACATATATTTTTTCGTTGCGCAAGTCCCATGGAAAATGTGAGATGAGCATGATTTTATCTACAATTACTAAAATTATGGAATTTTCATGTGTCATATAAAGTCATATATTGGCTTTTTTACCCTTTGGTCATTTTCAGTTAATTTTTGTTATTATGAGTATATTTTTCATGAATGTTCATATATTTATCTTTTTGATTCTATTTTTGCATACTTGTTTCCAGTCGTCTCAAAGACATTTTTCTTATCTTCTAATCTTTGTCTAATTTCTTACAATTTTTTTACTGTATATAATTGAATGTCTTTTCTACAAATATATATGTATGTGAATTAGAAGGGTAAGCTACAAAGACAGAGAAAAAGAAAGCGTAGAAAGCAGCAGATGCGAAGGAAGTGTGCGTTTACGTTTGTAAAGTTTTGTATCAAGGTCAACTGCTTCTGTAAAATGTATTTAATAACTTTAGCATGTAGAATTATCTTCATGGGGAGGTGTGAATTGTGAATGCGCTAGATTTTAAAAGTATATTTTCAATATAATGATTATTTAAACAGTAGAAAGATTTTTTAGGTTTCTTAAATGCAACCAAACAATTTTTAAGTAATATTTTCATGTTTTGCTTGCATATTTCTAACATTTTTAGTTCATGAACATCCGGGACCCACTAATAAGGAAAAAATACTGGTCCCTTGAGGTTCCGCTTTGAGCAATTTTTACGGTGCCTTCAAAATATTGTTGACCAGGAACCGCTCTTTTATTGGGTGTCGGCGAGGACTCCCGGGTACTTGACTTGCAGGCCCCGATGCGGTAAGCTGATTGCACCAGCCTTGCTTCGCTCCTGTTCAGTAACAGCTCCACGAAGTCCCCCGTCACTCGAGGAAGACTGCGCAATACGTAGCAGAAACGAGAAGACTCGCAACACATTTCCCAAATCTCAGATAGGTTCTACTCAAAATCTAATTTTCCAGCTCAGAACGTTTTTCATCTAGGCAAAGCTTCCGACCCCCTACAAACACGAATACTCTCCAGACTCCCGAAGGACAAATTTCGCCCACCTTAACAGTTTCTATAACTTCTACATTCCTACTCTAATTATGTATACTAAAGCTTTTACAAAAAAAACTAAAAAGTGAATCCAGTTCCGCACTGCTAGATGGTTGAAGAGGATCCCAGAGAGGACTCCCTCCTTATTTGTAATATTTTAAACATAGCATTTATATATACTATGTGTGAAATGTACTGTAACTGTTCTGTAAAGTGGTTAACATACTACACCAGAAAAAAACAAAAAAACAACAAAAAGATGGTCCACAAGTTATGGAAATAATCAGTAACTATCAGCAAAGCTGATAAGTAAGGATTTTTTGTCCACAAGATTTAAGTATATCATTGTTCAGGGTCAAATTTAAAAGTATTAATAAATACTTTGCTACTTCCTCCCAGAGAGGAATCTCTGCAACGTTTTAATTATACATTTATCATGTAATTTCATGAATGAATATTTTTAAAAAATCACAAAACGCAGAAAAGCGTTGTAAATGTTTGCGTTTACATTTCGGGAATTCCGAGCTTAATCACAGGATTTCTCGTCGCTATCCTTGTAAAGTCGAGTCCAGTACGCACCACACTGGAGTTTGTTCCGGAAGCCCTGGTCGCGGGTCGGAGGGCTCCGTGGGTCAGCTGTCATGCTGGGGCGTAGTGGAGCGGCGCGAGGTGTGAAGGATGGGGGAGGGGCGGGGCGATCACTACTTATCTCGTTACGCGCTGGTCCCCGGCGGCGGACTTTGCTCGGGCCGACAGCCAGCGCGGGGGAGGGGGCGTTTATTCGGGGGTCGCGACCCCCCCACCCCCGGGGTCCAGCCCGCCCCACTCCACCCCCTATCGGCGGAAGGAATGCTCGTGCGGACACCAGGGTCGCTGCCCATTCCGAGGACAAGGTTGCTGCCTCGGCGCTCAATTTCCCCATGCCCGAGACTCGAGACGGAATACAGACGCGCGCGTTCAATGACGTTTTAACAACGAGGATTCCATTTCGTGTTTTCTTGGCGAACGTTAATGTTACATTTAAAATTGCATCATTTTAGTAAGAAATAATAAAATACGAGTATATAATTTTGTGATTGCATTTTTTAGTAGTACATATTTCAATTTCTAAAATAAATGGATTATAGCTGAACGATGAAAATGAAAACTCCGGAAATCTATTGGAATTTTTTGCATTCGTTCTATTTATTATCATATTCTTTTAAAATTTATCAATTACTTTAACAATTCTTCTCTTCACTTCAATTCTTCTATTCAGGTTCTAGTTGTCATTCTGTGTGGTTTGGGTACTACCGTTCTTTGCAAGTTTTGCAAAGAAAAGAAAAACCTTCACGATTAGTCCTTCGTGCAGGAGGCCAGTAAATAATTAGTTCACTGTATGTAGGGCATTCTTCACTGTCGAAATTTTGTCTCTAATCTTTTCACCATATGTTTAGATTTTTGCTTCCGTTTGCTGATCTCTGATAATTTCGTTTTTTGTTTTGTTATTTAAGGACGCGTCGACTACTTGGTCATTAGCGACCACTATTGGATATAACGTTACGGTATGAGGGCGAAACGATATGGTGATGATAGGAGGTGAAAGGACGAACACATACAACCATGACCGAGGCGGGTCTCGAACCTGCGACCCCGAGATCACTACGGCACTACTGCCTTAGTATTATAGGCCACGAGGCTGACAACCTCGTTTCTTATTCTCAGTCTTCTCGATATTTTGTAGGCACACCGTTCATCCACATAATACGTGCTGTGGTCTGCAATAATGACAACTCAAAAAATACGAATATTCAGTTAATGCACTCTCCTCGATTGCTTTGGTCTACCTTTCGGCAGCAACAGCAGCATATCTTACGGCACAGTATTCCACCAACAAAAGGCTCGAGTGTGAATGCTAGAATGATGCATTTAAATACAAGATGAAATATCTCAACACCCGAGTTTTGAGTTGTGCCACTATTGCAGCCCATGCGTTCTCATCTGTTTAATTTATTCATTTGTTAATACCAACAAATACTTCTGAGGCATAGTTTAATCTATCTTAATAAATAGATGGATAATTTGAAACTCATTTTTCACATATATTAAATAACGGGTGTCAAACTTGCAAGGCCTCAAGGGCTCTAACTAATACCATTAACATGGTTACGGGCCGTACTTTCATAACTGGAGCGATCTTGTGATCCGAGGTAGCCACGACACTACAGCTTTAGCGATCTCGGCCATGGGGACCTCACTAGCAAAATTATAACTGAGAGCAATTCCTCCAGAAAGGTTTCTAAGTCGTACCTGCTGGTAGACAGAGAGCATCCCCTCCGGCTCCCCCGTCGAACTCTGCTCTGTTGGCTCTTCAGCGCAGAATGACTCCCAAAGCGTCAGTTGTCTTTACGGACAGAAGGCGCTCTCCAAAAAACCTTTTGCTCAACGGCATTGACTGTTATGTCATGGAAGATAATTGCGACGCTCTTCGGCTACAGAGACGCCACAGCTGTAGAGTGCTTGTGAGAAACAACTTACAGAAACTCGCCTGAAGAAACGTTTTTTCTTTATTATCAATCACGACAAACTTCGAGTTTGGCGGACCGATGGCCGACGTCGCTAAGGCAGTAGTGTCATAGTGATCTCGGACAGAAGGGTCGAGGGTTCTAGTCCTGCCTCGTGCATATGTGTGTGCGCGCGCGTGTGTGCGCGTGTGTGCGCGTACTTACGTGTTCCCCCAACAATTCCCCCTACAGTTTAAAAGTCAGTCTTCTCGATATGACCAAGGTATTGAAAAGCGACCTTCAAAATTACTTCAAGTTTTAACTTACGTTTTTAGACTTCTTATTCATTTTGTCATCTTCTTGGTTCCATTCCACCCAATTATTTACATTTTCAGGCGGTGAATTTTACTAAATTATTCTCTGAAACTAATAACAATGTAATGGTTCGAAATGAGGTGCAGGTAAAATAGTAAAACCCCAAGGCAATTGCCGAGTTGATGGGGTTTTCTTGTAAAACGAGACATTCTTACAAGTTTCGTTGTCACAATTGCTTCTTGAAAAAAGTCCGTAATAAGAAGCAGGTCGCCGTAACAGGAAGAAAACGCAGAGTTGAGCCAAGGCCAGGACCAGACGGGGAGCCAAAGCCATGAGCCGCGCCGCTATAACAGTCTAGTCACAGACGTGCTGTTCACAAGCGCGAGTTTGTCAGTCACGCTGACACGAACAGGGCGAGTTAAGCACTGCAACTGCAGAGGAAAAATATTACTAGAGACATGATTTTTATGTAATTATATATTCTTTGTCTTTCTATTAACCGTTCTCAAAACTGGTGTCTTGGCGAATCGTCGCTGTCCCAACAAAACATCCAATTTTTTCGTTACATATTTTTACATATTTAGTGCTATATTAAATATTCTACATATATTGCTATTTTCACAAAATATTTTTTTATTTTTTCAATTTTCTTCTATGTTATACATTTTTTTCTTTTGTAGTGTATTTGCTACTCTAATAAATGCATTTGCTTAGTCTACTTCCAGTATTTCTCTGTATTTTAATTATTTAGTATAATAATTAAACAATTCGATTAATGTAAATGTCGAACAAAATCATACTTAAATAACTTGTGTTAGTAATTTCCAATGTGAGCAGAAGTTGAAAGAAAGCCTTGCAGAATCCGGTTATGTAAAATCATCTATGGTTTCTTTAGATACCCAGCGACGCGGGAAAAATACAAAAAAAATTAGACAATTTCCATTTCCACTGAAAAACTCTTTTTTCAGTGAATTTGACTGTGTTATTCCCCCATTTTCGAATTGTGCGTAACACTTCATTCTCTTCCCTGCGTCACTCCATGCGTCACGGCCAACATGTTATAGCAAAGGCTCAAAAGTGGAGCTCGCCCACCACTAAATATTTACTACTAACGTGTTGCGTCATGGAACATCGTTTTGAATATTCTTGGTGTAACACGACCAAGTTGAGAATGATGTTTACAGGAGCGCGCCACCGTCTGTGTGTACAGCCGAAACGACAGAGACGGAGATATAAAGATACTCAATTCAAAATTAAAATGGGACCGTGCCAAACTACTGCGAAAAACGCGCAATTTATTTCGTTGCGAGTCTAGTATCTTGCCAATTAATATTTTAACAATATTTGGACATGTCTGCACCTCATATTGAAGAAATAAAAGTATATTTTTCTCTACAAAGCGATTCAAAATATTGAAATTAATTCTTTCGATGAGCAGTAACATTCATATAAATCATTTATTTTAACGTAAGTAGTTTCTCAGAATATATACCAAATAAAATTCTTTTTTATATAAGAAGAAACTACCACCGTAATGAAGAATATTATAGATACTTATGACAGTAAAGTAAATGTTTTGTTACTTTATTGCATACCTAACAAACCGCCTAAAGCCTATGGAAAAAAAGATGAATGAAGAATAATACATGTAGAAATTCAATGAATGAGTATTAAAAATTCAATATCAATAGAACTTTTTATTACGGTCTTGTACTAGAACGGTTAAAAGTAAAAAAAGCAACTTGAAGGGACAAAAATAAAACAGTCAGTGCAAATCTTGAATGATGAATCTCTGAAGTTATATTTTATCAGCTGATTCACAACCTCTATAAAGGAGGCCAAGGTGATTCCGACGAAGCAGTCTTTGAACTCACTTCACGCTCCTGGCTACTTTTGTCAGCGAAATTGACTATACAGACCCATGTTTACACTGTTAGTTCCACGACGCGCGGCAATCGCATCCTTTATTCTTCGCTTGGTCGAACTATAAGGAAATAACTGTTGTACTTAACTCTTCATTTTAAGTATATTTCTTAAAAGATAAGTACACATGTAAAGTCTATCTAATGGTTATGAACGGTGTTCTAATTTCCCAAAAAATTGCATTGCGATGTCAAAATAAGCGCGTTTTCTTCAACGAGATAGTGGGATTATACGAATTCGGAACGTTCTTTGTAACCTGCCTCGTTTATCATCTGGTGAATAATGATTCTAACCCAACCTTAAAAAATAATAAAATAATAAACCCAACATTTCTGGCAGTGACGTAGATTAACCTCAGAGCTCCTGAAAAATATTTAATTTTGAGCTTCTTTCTAATCCAGTCATACGCCTCGGTGGCCCACCAAACCGCTGGGTTAAGCACAAAAGTAATCACAACTGAACTCAAAATGAAAAATCGAGGTTTAAAGTTCAATAACGTTCCTTAGTTGAACCCCAACTTACTAATGCATTCAATTCATTGCTGTTGCTGTAAATATCTACTATGTATATTTACGAAATATCACTTTAAATACTTTCTATACGTCACTTAGGGCCAAATAACCTTAGTATCTAGTAAAATCTAGTAACTTAAAACTTTATTGAAAAATTTTCTTCAAACATTACGTCTCGTTCGTAATACAATCATTAAACTTTTGCATTTGGTAAAACCAATCATATAGAGATCCGCACAGTAACAGTTAATTCAGTTTGGCTAAAAATGCAAATATATTTGTGGTTAGCGCTGCAGCAAACTTGTGAATAAGAACAAAGTTGCCGGTCATTCTTTTTCGGCACCATGTCTTAAAATGGCTTCAGACTCGGTGCAACGCACGTGCGAGAGCACGGAGAATATTCGCAACTTCAGCGGCAGCATTACAATGACATTCGCCAAAAATAAGATGAATATTACTTCACATTCAATAGTGGTCAAGGAGTGCGGCGTTACTGGAGTCCTAACCATGAACACTCTGACAATAATTTGTAAGCAGTACCTTGAATAAATGCATTTTGAGACGCTTTCCTATTTGACTGGACATTCAGCTGCGAAGTGCTACGATAAGCTGAAGGAAATCGTAAATGAAGTTCTTTCCTTTAGAGCAAGTGAACAGTTTTGCGTGCGTTTCAAGACACGATTGGCTGAACACGACTGATTGATTGATTGCATCCGGGCGCGTCAACTGCTGAGGTCATTAATCCCGCAAGTGTATTCCATGTTTTATCGCGGTAGGTGGGAGTGCGAGTGACATTTCCTGGTGGATGGCAAGATCCGGCGTAGTCATATACCTCGGCTGCCGGCGGGTCGGTCGAGGTTTTCCCCATCCAGGTATCTCCCACCAGCGTGGGCACCCCAGCCGGGACAAGCTCTAAACTCCCGACTGGTCTCCCGACATGTGTGGTAGTGAAGTGCATTTTACTGTATGTGTTAGTAAGGGGTATGCGTAGGGTAATGAAGTGATAGGAAAGATTGCGCGCGGTCAGTTTGTTAGGGTACTGCTCCGGCATGCGCCTGGTGTTGATCGGAGAAACCACGGAAAACTACCGATCAGAGCAGCCGGCCGCTAGAATTCTCCTCCGGACAGCGGCTGAATTCGACCTACGACCGAGCTAACTATTTAAGAAGAGCATCTTGCCATCATCAGGTCTCGAACCCTAGGACCTTTTGGACAGAGGCACTGCAAGGACCTCAATTGATGCCCTGAGCCACCTCGCCGGTTTTGTTTATCGGCGAATGCGTGGCGTTTACAAGACCGGCGTGCGTGACATTCGTCTTCTCGGTTGCACGTGGAACGCACGCACTATTTTCTCAAAACACCTTTTGCCGTCTTGAGTGAGCGGCCTACTTAGACTCGAAGGAATGCGATCAGTGTTGCCAGATGATTAAATGTATATCCCAGTACCAACCTTCAAAACTCCTGGTACTTTCACTAAAATTAGTGGTACCAATGTCAATTGATTTAATTTCTGAAATTGTTCATGCAACTCTATTATGTTTTTAACGCGAACAGAGACATCGTTAAAATGTACTACATATCGTTTCATGTAATATTGGTGTTAGTTTTAAATTATTGAATAAAATCATTATTGTATGAATCTTGAATCGTTCATCAGTTATCATAGCCTTAAAATCCTGGTATTTAAACGTACCAGGGTGGAGCCATCCTGGTAGATGATATCTTCATTAAAATTGTGGTACAAATACGAGGATCCTGGTACGTCTGGCAACACTGAATGCGATATTATTCACTCGAAAATGTGCGACGTCAAACAGACTTACCATGTGTAGCTGCAAATTTTATGTAAGAGCGAAAAATAATTCAGTTGAAATATCATTAATGTTATCTTTTAAGTGTGTATCTAAGAATGTCATAATTAATTGTTATGAATAATTACATAAACTTCCCATACCCCATATATTCAAATACAAAGAGAAGAAATATTTCCACTAGCATCGTGAAACGTGTTACAAACATCACTTGCACTTACAGTTAGGTTTTGCACTAAATCCAGAATGCTGCATTCAGAACCTATTCGTGGAATCGAAATACGACAAAATAATGATTGTATTAAAGGGTCCTTTCATTATTTATTTTCAAACAATTAACTGCTTCACAATGATCCAGTTTGTGAAACAATTAACGAGCTAAATGTGGCATTGCTGACGCTTTAAACGGCTTTTAAAACATTTCCTTATACAGTCCAAATATTTCTTCCATGCAAGTTGCAAATAAAAAGAAATTTGAAACATACTTGTCTGGTTCTTTTATCCTTGGACATAGTATGTAAAAAAATAATCTATTAAGAATTGATAAATAAACATGATAAATACATAAAGTTACAAAAACATCAAAACTACTTAACGAAAATTGTCGTTTCAAGCCTTTATGTGAATATTCACATGTGAAAAATCAAAACTTCAAAAATGTAACATGAGGTGCAAAAACATCACGTTTTGAATAGCATTGTTTAGTATATAACTCATTGCTAAAGATATCCGTACGGGGACACGAAACCCCAGCTTCAAGGGCCTCGGACATTTCGGACTTATGCACGATGGTTTTTGGTTTTTGCAACTGCTCTGACCCTAGGACTCCCTGTCAGAGGTACTGCACCGACATCAGTTGATGTCCTGAACGACCTTTGCCGGTTTATACAGATGAAAAGCAATGCGAAAGCCAAATGAAAAGTCTTGAAAATTACTTCGTACCAAATACAGTGGGCCTCCTGGCAGGTGCTGACTTCATTTACACGTCTTTACATGTAACCGGGACATCGCAAACAGTCATGGAGCAGTGAAAACATAAAGGGTGGAGCCGAATAAGAGGGTGAAAAGTACCACCAAACCAAATCGATAATAACGAGACTCGTGTAAAAGAAAACACAAAATGCCGTAGATTCCCCAAAAACAATCTGTAGCAGAGATACAACGGGAAATACGTTTTATTGTTTTATTTTTTCTCAGCTTCTCTTGCATGTATCAGGCTGAAAACTATGCAGAGACGGAGAAAAATAGGTAAATTTGAAGAATTTTTTCAACCAGTTTTGGGGCAAAATCCAAATAGAACAAAAATATATAAATTTTTGAAATTGATTTTCAATGTGATAACGTTAGAGTACTGCCTCAGTTTTCCCCCTACAATGTGTCTCGTAATATTCTAAAACGTGTATCATAATATATAAGTTGTATCCAGGAGTGGAATGTTGTGCAATCGCTATTCAGGACAAAGCAATAGCTATAAAGTAACGCAAATAAATCTTGAAAGACAGCGGTGTGAATGATCGCAGTCATTTACGCGGAAATACCAAGAAACCACTCTTCTGTCATGTGTGGTCACAACTTCCACAACACGTGACTACACTCGACAGAAAGAAATTGCGAAGATTCATCAACATCTGGCGGTCCAATGTAAATTGCTTTTACAATATTGGTATATTAGTGATATGTTGATGGCATTGCAAATAAGTGAATAAAAGGCGTTGTCATTGCCCATACTTTCGTTTGTTATAGTATTGGCAATTTTCGATGCTGGCTTAGTCGTAGTAATAAAGTAACCTGCGTTTGCCGTCCGCCAGTCACCCACGGTTTCACTTCCGGTCGCCAGTCAAGACAAATGAGCAGTAGTTGCTTCTGTCTCCTGGTGGGGAACTGATTATTTTTTGCGAATCGATCAAGAGCATTCAAAAAAAGTCTCTAAAACATTGTTTTTGCAGGACCAAAACGCGTATTGCATGACTTACGGCACCTACAAATGTGAATACCTACTCGTTCGATTCCCTTGGACAAGAAAAATGGACCGGCACATTCTTAGCCGGTTCCCTAACGGATATTTGGGAAGAATTTTACAAAAAACACGTTTATAATATGCATCTGCAATACATTGGTGAAACGATGTGAATCATCATTCATTCTGGGATTTAAATGCATTGTTATTTTACTCATCAGATTGAGAATCATTAAATTTAATTTGCTTATGAAACAAAATTTGAAACTATTATTTAGTCGATATATTTTCATAAGACTTCTTTCTATGCCCGAAAATGAACAAAGCAAGCAAATCTTTCAAAAATATTTTTATTATTAATAAACAAAGCACAAATGTACCAGCTGGAAGCGCCACGCTAAACTAAACATAAGATTTCTGGTACGAAAGAGTCTTAAACATTACTTAATATTTTATGCCAATTTCACTTTCATGACATCGTAAATCACGGAGATTATTGCCATGGCCTTCTGAAACGGCCGCAATCTTCCTTCCCCGGCCTCCTGAAACGGCCGCAATCTTCCTTCACCAGCCTCCTGAAACGGCCGCAATCTTCCTTCACCAGCCTCCTGAAACGACCACTATCTTCCTTCCCCAGCCTCCTGAAACGGCCACTATCTTCCTTCCCCAGGGCCGGCCACTTCCTTCCACAGCCTCCTGAAAGTGTGCGGAGGTGTCTCCACGTCTCCTGGTGGTGTGTGCGCAGGTGGAGAAGTACAGCAACAAGGTGGCGCGCGCCTTCCGCAAGCAGGGGCTGGGCGCGGGCGACGCGGTGGCGCTCGTGATGGAGAACCGGCCCGAGTTCGTGTGCCTGTGGCTGGGGCTGTCTCAGCTGCGCGTCGTCACGGCGCTCGTCAACACCAACCTGCGCCACGAGCCGCTGGCGCACAGCCTGCGCGTCGCCCGCAGCCGCGCCATCATCGCCTCCGCCGCGCTCGCCTCAGGTGGGTTTGCTCGCCTCGGGGGCGCTTGCTCGCCTCGGGGGCGCTTGCTCGCCTCGGGGGCGCTTGCTCGCCTCGGGGGCGCTTGCTCGCCTCGGGGGCGCTTGCTCGCCTCGGGGGCGCTTGCTCGCCTCGGGGGCGCTTGCTCGCCTCGGGGGCGCTTGCTCGCCTCGGGGGCGCTTGCTCGCCTCGGGGGCGCTTGCTCGCCTCGGGGGCGCTTGCTCGCCTCGGGGGCGCTTGCTCGCCTCGGGGGCGCTTGCTCGCCTCGGGGGCGCTTGCTCGCCTCGGGGGCGCTTGCTCGCCTCGGGGGCGCTTGCTCGCCTCGGGGGCGCTTGCTCGCCTCGGGGGCGCTTGCTCGCCTCGGGGGCGCTTGCTCGCCTCGGGGGCGCTTGCTCGCCTCGGAGGCGTTTGCTCGCCTCGGAGGCGTTTGCTCGCCTCGGGGGCGTTTGCTCGCCTGAAGTGCGCAATGCAGTGTGTGTGTGTGTGTGTGTGTGTGTGTGTGTGTGTGTGTGTGAATGGTTGCTGTGGGGGGTGCGCGTGCTGTGTGCACGCGTGCTGTGATGGGTGGGTGGTATGGTGTGCCGCAGCGGTGCGGGAGGTGGAGCCGCATCTGCCGCTGTTCGTGCTGGGCGCGGGCGAGGGCGAGGGCGAGGGTGCGGAAGGGGCGGTGGCGCTGGAGCCGCTGCTGGCGGAGGAGGAGCCGCTGCCGCCCGAGGGCGTGCCCGCGCCCACCTTCCGCGACCCGCTGCTCTACATCTACACCTCCGGCACCACCGGCCTGCCCAAGGCCGCCGTCATGCTCAACTCCAGGTGCGTGCCCTCCCCCCAACCCAGCCCAGCTAAAAATATTTGCTCTCTCTCACTCTCTCTCTCTATGTATATATATATATATATATATATATATATATATATATAGAGAGAGAGAGAGAGAGAGAGAGAGAGAGAGAGTATGAGACCGATCGCCATGAAAGTTGGCACTTCCACGTGTTTCTTTACCCAGTGTGTTTATGTGCTGTTAATTCTGTTGTAACTCCTCTACAAGCGCTGTAGTACAAAAATAAATATTCACATCAAATGCAACCTGCAACACTCGGTAGCATTTTGAATCTGTCGTTAAATAACTCCTATACCAAGCGTTCTAGGGCATTAAAAACTAAAATTTTGAGGCCAGAGACCAGAGGCCTCAAAGAAACATTTATCACGCCGTCATCTACAGGATGAGACGTTCATGAATATTGTTACATGATGGCGGATCCGGTGCTTCTCGATATTACCTCGACTGCTCGGAGACGTGCAGAAATTGCAACTAAATGTGAATGAGAGGGACTGAGAGAGGCAGCGACGGAGACAGACTGAGACTGGGACCGAGAGAGACAAAGAGAGTGAGAGATAGAGGGAGACGGGGGAGGGAGAGGCAGAGAAAAAGAGAGATGGAAGTGGAAAGAGGAAGATAAAGGGCAGAACAACGTCTGCCGGGTTCCGCTAGTGCTCTATACATTTACCTGCGGTGTCGCAGGCCATCAATTTACTTCATCGCAGTATATCTGAGCGGGAGGTTCTAGGGTTCCAATCCCCATGGTGGCTGGATTTTCAACACTAGCTAGAGAGCTAGGTACAATTCAGCCGCCATCTGAAGGACAATTCTAGCGGCCGGTTGCTCTAATTGGTAGTTTTCCGTAGTTTCCCTTTTAAACACCAGGCGAATCCCGGAGCAGTACCCTAACAAACGGAATACGACTCCTTGTGATCTTTACTTTCTCTTTCTTGTCTTATCCTCATCTCCACTCTTGCATGCACTACACTACCACACCTGTCGGAAGTCGGCTGCTTAGAGCTTATCTCAGCTGGGACGGTGTCCTGCTGGTGGGGAAATTCTTGAATGGGAAAACCTCGCTTGGGCAACTCCGAATCTCATCAAGCTGGGAGAGAACACCACTACCACATATCCTTAGAAACATGTACTACACTTACAACATTAATAACCCCAGGGATTGATGTCCGGAAACACGAAATAAGCAATCTATCTGCTTACCCACTGAATCGGTAGAAGTCAGTGGTATTCTTTCCAGAAACTGGGATCATTTTTATAGTTATTGTGACAGTCATTATTGAGACAAGAAAACGCTTTAATTAACAATTTTCCAAATATCACTTGCATGCTTTTGGATTCATTCATTAACAACAATTGAGAAGGATGTTTGAAAAATGTAAGGATGTGCTACTTTAGTCTTTTTTTTCAATATTAGCATGGCATTTAGGGTTTTGTGTAATAACATATGGGGAAGAGGCCTTCCACGCCAGTAAATAGTAAACCCAGTAAATAGTTCTTCATAAGTAAAATGTATTTAATTATTGCACCATTAGTATTTTAGTAGTGTTTTATTTATTTACTAGTAAAATATGTCCTGAGTAAATAAAAAGGTTTATTGGAAGAGGGAGCCCAGAAAAGTGCTTGCCCCTTCTTTTGCTACACACACCTGTAACGGCCGTTCCCCTTAACTGGACGGAGCCTCCACAGATCTCTTGCGAGTAAAATACATTGTGCTTTAATTGTGTAAACTGCATATGCCATATTTTCAAAGAGCATCAATCACGTACTTGGTGTCTGGCTTTTGTCAGAATAATACTTTGCGCGCAGCAGATAAAATATTTACCCCACGTCATCCTGGACACAATCTATACTGCGATTTTTGTAGGAAGAGCTCTGAAGATAACTCAAATCCCATCTTCGCGTTGGAATATGTCACGGCATTTCGCGTCTTTTCTCGGTCTTGCCGGTAGAAGTCGCATGATCGCAAGCACTGCTTCATACGGTCGCGATCGTGCGAATTCTAGCGGAACAAGTGTGAATGATACGAAATGCCGTGACATATTCCATCGCGAAGATGGGATTTGAGTTATCTTGAGAGCTCTTCCTACAAAAATCGCAGTATAATATTGAAGCTTGATCGGCGAATCCGATACGAATTACGTCCACGCTTCACCACTACTGCCACTAGTGCGGCGCGAGCACTGCAGTTTTGATCGGGGTATTGAATTGCGGATCAGAAGGAAAATAAGGGTGAAACCCATAGGTAATTTGCTGACCTACCCAGGAAAGGGCATACGTAAAACGACTGACAGACTACCTATCCTTCCAGGTAAAACAGGAAGGTGACCGTCATGGGAGGCGGCAAAATTTCACAATTAATAATAATAATAAAAATTATAAAAGTAAAAAAAAATAATAATAATAAATAATAATAATAATAATAATAATAATATAAATATGAACCGTCGCCAGTAGTTGATAACAGCGATTTCAAACTCTATTGGGATAGAGAAATAAGGACTGACCTCACCATACCAGCCAACAGACCCGACATCACCTTGCTAGATAAAATGAAACAAGAAGTCCATCTGATTGACATTGCCATTCCACTCTCCCACAATATCGACAATAGCTATAGCAACAAGATCAGCAAATACAAGGATCTAGCAGATGAAGTAAAGAAAATGTGGAAAGTCAAGAAAGTCTATATTAGACCCATTATCATTTCGGCCACAGGACTAATTCCTACAAGCACAAAGAAACACTTGAAAATCCTTCAATTAGAAAGCTATCTATCAAAAATTCAGACATCTGTGATACTGGACACTTGCCATATTGTGAGGAAGTTCTTAGGAGACGAGATTGACTGATATCAACTCAACTGTTATACAATACGTCTTGAATCTCAATTCCGACGTATTGTCTCATGTCCAACAGTGTTGAGATTTTGTATCTTATAATAATAATAATAATAATAATAATAATAATAATAATAATAATAGTCTTTTAAAATTTTGGACCATTTCATTTCATATTTTTGGTCTCCTCTACAATTCGGCCCGATTGAAATGAACAAAGAATCTTTCATTACTTATTCTGGGACGACTTCTTTAAAACAATGTATTATAATTACTTGTAGCGACTGGCATTACAGACTGTATTGACTGTAGAGATTCCCCGTATTTTATTTTGTTTGTGTGGATTGTTTATGACTAATGTACAGCGCTCTTATCTATTATTATTATTATTATTAATAATAATAATAATAATAATAATAATAATAGGAAGAAGACGAATCTTATCATATAAAGAATAGTGTTCAATATTGTATAATAAGACTATTGCCACCTCCGGACCTCTCCAAGAATCTCCGTCTGGCAAGTTAAGGAAAAGGTAGAAGGAAATGTTGGGCCGCAGCTCCGCGGCGGCGGCGGCCCCCTTAACGCACTTCCCTGCTTTTTAGTCCTGTTCCTTACCTCAGGTGGTTTGGTCCGCAATTTACATACACAATTAGAAAGCGAGTTTCACAAGATATGATGAAGGGATTATTTGGTCCGCAATTTACATATGGCCGTTTTGATGGCCGGCTGGCGAGGACGGGCACTACGAATACTACTTAGAAATATTCTCTGCGCTTCGAGTCACGTTAATCCCAACCTTTAGGGCTTTATTGAACCAGACAAATAGTCACGAAACAGCTGATAATAAATGTGAGTGCAACGGCATTCTTAAGTGTCTTTGCAAAATTAGTTTTCGCGGAACTATTAATTAAGATTACGCCAGTGATCATTTCCAGAAAAAAAAGCGCAACTGAAGAAAACAGCAAATTTTTCAAGAATAAGCGACTTAAGAAAACGGCTGTTTTTTGTATTTCACAACCACATTCAAGAACACTCCTTTCACCATTATGGTCGCATGTGTGGATCTGTTCAGTGGCGGTCTCCACGACCATAATGAACTGGTTGGCATGGCAACGTCGCACGCAAGGTCACGATGGAGCGCGAATCAATGAACCCACACGCGACGCCCGCGCAGGAAAAAAAGCGAAACTAAAGCGTTTACTCAGACAGAAATACGCAGTCTAATTGCGGGAGAGTTTTTGCAGGCGGCTTGTTGTACACTTCGTGGTATCCATCTTTAGGGGAGGGATTTTATTGAATTGTCATTTTTTTCTTTTTACTTTAGAAAAATGCCCTTTAGTATAGAAATTCGTTTTGTTATGACAAGATGAAATGACCATTTTTATTCATTTTTTGCATTTTCGTCAATTTTTACTAAGTCATTTTTACCTTTTTGTGTCCTTTTTAATACATTTTCGCCGGTTTTATCGATTTTAATATCATTTTAATGCTAGTTGCTTCAAATAATATTTACGAGATGCAACAAAAGTTCTTTACAGAATTCCTGAGTACCTGAACCAGGTAGCCTATTCGATTTCTTCGCTCAGAAGTTGTAATATCAGCCATGATGAGTATGTAATCTAAGGTTCCTGTGACGCCTGTCAGGGCCGTTGGTGGTTCAACCGATTTCGGGATAAAATAAATAAATAAATTACAAATAATAATTATTAATTTATTTTATTATATAATTAATTATTAATTTATTTTATTATATAATTAATTATTAATTTATTTTATTATATAATTAATTATTAATTTATTTTATTATATAATTAATTATTAATTTATTTTATTATATAATTAATTATTAATTTATTTTATTATATAATTAATTATTAATTTATTTTATTATATAATTAATTATTAATTAATTTATTTATTAAATAATAATTTATTAATTTATTAAATAAAAAAATGTCTTTATTGGTGGCGAGGCTCAGGCCATATAGCCTGCTCTTCCACCTGACCACTTTCAAAAATTTTTATTACAATTTATTTTATGATAAAAAGGAGATCATTCAATGAGAGATACGTACGCAATTTAGATGAAGGGTTTCTCACATGGGAGGCAGGAGTGAGAGCGAGGGAGGAAGAAGTTGATAGAACAGGAAACGCACTCACAGCATTTGTGTGATTAAGTTTATTAATTTCACGTTAGGGAGGTATTAAAAATAAGTCACTAATATATCAGATTGAAACGCTTCGAGATTTTACTTAAATTTAGGGAAATTAATTTTTTGACTCGTAAGTTAGGTACAGAAGAAAATTAGAAGAAACTTGTTTAAAACAGTGACATGTTATTAAGTACTACTAATTGTTTGAGAGAGCGTTTGAAGAAGCTGAAATTGCGTACGTATTTTTGAATTACCCCTAAAAAACAGAAAGGGAGGGAAACTCGTCAGCATACCAGCAAAAAACATCAAGTAGAGAGTTCAATTCTTGAAAGAAAGAGAAAACGAATCTATTCGGTTATTAAATTAGGTAAATAAAAAAAATCATAAACGTGGATACGATCAATTTAAATCTAGAAAAAGTTTGGAATTTAAAATTTTCCCAAAACTAAAAAAGTGCAAAGTTTAAAAATTTATGAAGTGTTTACCAATTGGAATATTCCCAAGACTTAAAAATCTGATCTAACATCTTTCGCCCGTAAACCAACAATGTATACTACACTTATACGGTATAACTAAAGACAGAGATTTTCTGGAAAAGAACAACCCCAACCAAAAGCTTGCAAGCTGAGTTCACTTGAACGAATGGAAGAAGCCTCAATTACATCAGTAACATATTCAACAGCTTGAGTTATTTAGCTGAAGTGGTTTTGATCACTTTTTTACATTATTTTACTTTTCTTTTAGGACAGTTTAAAAACATTTTAAGAGCATTTTATTGATCATTTTTGGCAAAGTTTTATGTCATTAAAATACGTCCCCTCCTCGTCTCCAAACAAATCAGCTCTTGTGACTGCATCAATTGAATCGGTAGTTTGAAAAGGGAAATAAATCCTTGTTCCGTAGTTACTTGAAAACTTCCACTGTTGGCATCTGAGACATTTATGCTCTATACAAAAGTAGTAGAACTAGTCGTTATTGTTTGGGCCACTTTGTAACTTCAAATTTGCATTTCAGTGATTAACAGAACAGTTTTATTACTTTCTCGCGCTTAAGAAGGAATTTCTTTAGAAGAGGAAGTCGTGTAGCGCTGCGCGGAAAAACGGCGAATTTTCGGCAGAAAAACTCTTTTTACAGGGCCCTGGTAACGAAAAAGTGGATACATCCAGTTGCTAAATTTAGAAAAAATCCTTTAACACGTGGCGCAGCCAAAATCCACGTTTTTTGGCTCTTAGATATCGAAAAAAACGATTGACGGCAAAACATCTGTTAGTCTGTGAACAACGCTAGCGACTAAACCGTTCAGCCGACCCTCCAAAATCCCATCCTTTTCTCAAAAATCCCGATCGAAATACCTCGATCGATCTGGCTGATATCGAGACCTGTGTAATTTGAAACCGATATTTTAATTTTGGGAGTACTTTACATAAAGCCCCTAGAACATTTTCAAAATTTTCAAAAAAATGGCGCCAACAATTGTGATTAAATTTTGTTCCTCGATTGTCTGAAGAAAGTTAAAGAGAATGGCGCAGGCCTCACGTTATTTAAAAACTCCGATTTTTCGAAAATTGAAAAAATTCAAACTTTTTTCAGCGTCTTCCTACAACTACGATTATTAAGATACAATTTTTTTCTTGGTGAAATGTGTTCATAAAAAAACAGACCTTCAAATAAAGTCATATTCAATTTTTCAAAAACATGAGTATTTTTTGCGAAATTTTGTGTCAAACATAGGCACTTTTTAATTTCTTTAAAACACTTTTTCTTAAAAACCGCCCTTTTTTAATTAAATTGGGACCTGAGATAGTATTACGGAAACGTAAGAGATTGGTGTAGGTTTCAAGTACCTTGAAATGCCTGATTTTGCAAAAATTCAAAAAAATTCAAAAATGTTCAACCTCTTCATACAACTACAATTGTGAAATAGTACCACGAGTTATACCTTGCCTTTATTTCCTTAATAAAATGATTATGAAATAAAAATAGCTTTTTCATTTCATTATTTGTGGACATAGATATGTAAAAATATTATCATATAAAAATATATTATGATGTGAATTAACTTCTTGTGCTATATGGAAGTGGAAAAATAATATTATTAAATTAATAATAGTATGTGGCTGTATCAAAATTTTCTTGTAGAAATGGAGATATTCATGCGCGATGTATTTTATTGTTTTTGAACATCATTTTCTTTCTTTTGATTGGGAGAACAGCTGAGACAAACTTTCTTGAAAGGCAAATCTGAATATGCCTTCCCTATTGCCAACACGAATGAGTACTTGATAAACCCGTCAATATATCTACTCACGTGCCACGAGGTAGGCAAAATATCCTCTATCATACATTATCTGTTTTACTTGGAAAGAATCACACCAGGCTCAGAAGGACTACCAGGACGAGGAAGAGACTAGTTCGTCTTTGCAAAATTTTTCAGTTTTACCGGCGGGAAAGGGGACAAGCCGGTCACCCTTGTTCCGCTTCTCACCTTCGCCAAGCTCATGCGTCATTCTTGGGTCGATAGGTGGGGAAACAGATGTAACATACACGATTACAACTGGGTTTGTGGGGGCCAAGTGAGTTGGTTCTTTGCATACCGGCCGTTGGAACGAGCCGCGATGCAAGAACATACAAAGTGCATTCCGAAAGTAATGCAATTACTATTTTTTAAATTAACTTATTGAACAGATTTGCACAAACACTTTCGAAGTACATTTTTCGAAGTACTGACCTTGGGCTCCTACACATTTTTTCCAGGGACTATCCCATGAACGATACGCGCCCTGGAAGGCGTCTTCGGGAACCTCTCGTAAGGTCTTCGTCACGGCTGTTTGAATCTCTTCTACGGACGAAAAACTTGATTCCTTTCAGGGCTGCCTTCATTCGAGGGAACAAAAATAAGTTTGCTGGGGCGATGTCAGTACTATAGAGGGGTGGGGTATCGTTGGCACCTGGTGTTTGACCAGGAACTCGCGGATTCGTAGCGCGTCGTCTGACAACACCTTGGGCACCAGCTTGGCGCACACTTTCTTCATCGCTAAATCTTCAGTAACAATGCGAAACACGCAGACAAGTTAAGTTCATTGTGAACCATCTTGATACTCAATCGACGGCCAGAGTCCGACAATTGTCGAAAATGAGGCACCTTGCTGTCGGTTTTGTTGGTTGACGGCCGCCCAGAGCGTTGTTCGTCGTGAAATTCTTCCCGGCCCTCCTTAAAGGCCTTTAACCACCTCGAAACTTGTGAGTACGACAAAGCAAAGTCCCCGTAAGCCTCACGAATCATTTTGTTAGTCTCCTTAGAGACTTTTTCAGTTTAGCACAAAACTTAATCGCGTAACGTTGCTCGATCGTCGATTCAATTTTTTTCCTGACACGGTCGGCGCGCAGAGGTTCACAATAACTGACATCTTACCGGTTCCACAGCTTGTGACTGAGACTGATTTCGCGACAAAGCTTAGCGCGTCCCCCTTACCTACTCAAAGTGGTCCGATCCCACTTTGACCAATAAGAGCGACGCAGGAAATTCACTTGCATTACTTTCGGACCTTGTAGATATGTGCTGCCCCGCCGCCCCTTATTCTGCTCGTTCTGCGGAGCACGAGATGCGTTACAAACCGTGCAATTCGCTTCAAAGCCACAAACCGTGCAATTCGCTTCAAAGCCACAACACGTGCAATTCGCTTCAAAGGCCAGGCCAGGCCAGACGTCGCCGGCCGCCATGCGGCATGGCGAGAGAGCAGTGGCAAGCGAGCAACCTCTTGAAAGAGGCAAGTGACCATTTTTAACGGTGTCCGACCAAAAATAACATGATAAAGGTGTAGTTGAAACAAAAGATGCCCTATTTCTAAAAATGCTTCCTATATATGTTTTAATGACTTGTAAGAAAGTAATGATGGTTATTTGCAGTGGCGTCTCCTTCATGTACTCGTACGCAAGGTACGCACTGCATACCCTGTAACTTAGAAAAAAAATTACTTTATGTGTAACAGAAAATAAATCTTACTGTATTTCTAAGATAAATCTTTTAAGGCATCGACAGTGTTGTGTCGTTTTACATTAGCAGTTGTGAAATGTCCGCGCTTGCCGAGCATCGGTGTGTGCGAGGCGCGCGGGGCGTCAGGAAGCTCTGGCGCGATCGGGTGTGCTCGGTGCGTTTCGTGGGGCCTGCAATCGGCCGAGTTGCGGGACCTCGCTTGAATGAAAGCAGCGTTTCAAATGAAGATCTTTTCTTTTAATGATAAATACGTATAGGTGTAAGTACACTGAAGTGCGAAATTCTAATCTATATCTATATCTATACTCTATCTATATCTATACTAATATATAACAACAGAACTGCACTGACTTACAGCGCGATAATCTCTGAATCTACTGAACCAATACTGATGAAACTTTTGTAGTAGCTGCCTTTAAAGGTCTAGAGTAGCATAGGCTATGATTTGCAATTGTAAACCTTACTATATTCACAAAATAATTACTTTTCCGGACATTTTCCGCCTCGCTTTACATCACAGATTCAATAGTGGATCAATGTCAATAGTTTAGATGCGTGCCACCAGAGGATGAGGTCTGAGATCTTAAACTGTTTTCATCAATGTCCAGAATCTATTACGCCAGAATTATTACAAAATTCATTGGGGTTTGAAAATGTGCTATGTAAAGTCCGTGAGTGATCGTTGGTGATTTGTTTGTTTTCAACGTTGGTGGAACATTTGAACGAAATCCCTGAAAGAAGTAAAGAACGTCAATGTACAAATATTGTCCTTAGTCCGTTTGGTACACAAATTGTGGCAAGAAAACATGTGAGTTTTAAAGTATTTAGAAAGTTAAAAGTACAAAATTATACAGTAATGTACAATGTACAGTATCGTATACAGGTATCGTACATTTTCTAAACACCCTCTTCTTTTACAGAATTTGTGAAAATTGAATTGTTTGAAATAATGCCGAAACGAAAGTTACAATTATCAAAACAGAATACAAGTGCTAAGACATGGGCAGCCTATTAAAATTCGGAATCTGCTACTCAAGAGGCAAGAGCGACTTGCAGAACAACACGCACCATTGAAAACAATTCAGTAAAGAAGAAAGCAAATGTGAATAATACTCTAGGAAGCAGGGCAGCTTTTCGTTAGGACTCTCGATTTGACTATTTACACATATCTTGTGTTCACATTGGTAAAATGGAAATTATTTGTATGTTTTGGTCAACTCTGTTGAACATTTTTCTTCAATACGGACAGTGGTATGTAATTAAGTAATGGTCTTTTACATATTAAGACTAACCTTGCCGTTGTTTCGCATGTCAGTTGCTCCCAGTGAATTAATTCATCTATATTTTCCATAAACTGGCAAAAATTAATTTATCTAAAATATTTGTCTAATCTAAGAACAAAATTCTGAGACTCCTTGGTTTCTATAATTCACATTTCAAAATCCATAGTATCTCGCACTTCAAATCAAATAACGAAGCTAATAGTGTTTTCTTAGGTGGTTCAGTACATTGTCAATTTATCATGTATACATAATGTACACGTTCGTGGATCAGTATTGGTGTTATGTTGCGATGAGCTGATGAATTGATTTACCTAAACAAATAAGTTTTATACTACATGTTACTAGCACATAGACCTTTAAACATACATATTTCTGTAATCTTCAAAATAATTACAGAAATAATATATAATATATAACATATTCTGAGAAATGTTAATAAAATAACATATTCTGAGAAAATGGTCGATTGCCAATACACCGAGGTCACCTTTTGAGTGGAAATAAATGTAAATTTACAGAATGTTTCAGTATTGCTAACTTTTTTATTCTAAAATCCTACTGGTGTCTGGCATATATTTTAGAAATTCTTCTCTGTATGTTCAGAAATCCTTCTCTGTATTCAAACTGATTTTCTCTCCCAATCACTGCAAATTTGAAATTGCGTTCCTTGAAAATTTACTGGTAATATATTGCAATGGAAACTTTTAAGAATAAAATGCAGAAGAGTTGTAAATATGGATGGAGTTTTACAAATAATTTGTAATTTTATTGTGAATGTAATTTACGACAGTGCCTTTTTTCTCCTTACTCTCGACATTTTCAGTGCCATTTTAGCCGCCTAAAAGGCGATTTTTTTGTATGCATGTACGCGTGGTCCGAGGCGGCCTATACGCGCGCGCAAATAATAGTAATAATAATAATAATAATAATAATAATAATAATAATAATAATAATAATAATAATAACTTGGCTGCTGTTGTGTGGAGGTACCTGATGCTGTGCGCGGCGACCAACGTGATGTCGCGCTTCCGGCGGGAGGACGTGCTGTACTGCCCGCTGCCGCTCTACCACTCGGCGGGCGGCGCGCTGGGCGCCGGCGCCGCCCTCTACGGCGGCCTCACCGTCGTCGTGCGCGCCAAGTTCTCCGCCTCCGCCTACTTCCCCGACTGCGTGCGGCACGGATGCACGGTGAGGGCACCACCGCCGTCAGCGTTATTTTATCTGACTGACAAAAAATTATTAATAAGAAAACAATTTATACTATCAGAGAAACAAGTGGATTCAGGGAAAGTTCTTTAAATTCAATTCATCATTAAAATTCATCCAATTCGTCATTCGAATTCATCCAATTCGTCATTCGAATTCATCCAATTCGTCATTCGAATTCATCCAATTCGTCATTCGAATTCATCCAATTCGTCATTCGAATTCATCCAATTCGTCATTCGAATTCATCCAATTCGTCATTCGAATTCATCCAATTCGTCATTCGAATTCATCCAATTCGTCATTCGAATTCATCCAATTCGTCATTCGAATTCATCCAATTCGTCATTCGAATTCATCCAATTCGTCATTCGAATTCATCCAATTCGTCATTCGAATTCATCCAATTCGTCATTCGAATTCATCCAATTCGTCATTCGAATTCATCCAATTCGTCATTCGAATTCATCCAATTCGTCATTCGAATTCATCCAATTCGTCATTCGAATTCATCCAATTCGTCATTCGAATTCATCCAATTCGTCATTCGAATTCATCCAATTCGTCATTCGAATTCATCCAATTCGTCATTCGAATTCATCCAATTCGTCATTCGAATTCATCCAATTCGTCATTCGAATTCATCCAATTCGTCATTCGAATTCATCCAATTCGTCATTCGAATTCATCCAATTCGTCATTCGAATTCATCCAATTCGTCATTCCTCTCGTATTGGGTCTGTCGTAGTGTCACAAACACGTTAGCAAGTCGTTAGCAAAAATTTCCTTCTCTCAGAAATGCACTAATTGCCTTGTCCATTTTATTGGCATGTTTAAAACATAACGATGATTTTGTCAAGCCATTTTTACGATCTCGAGATGCAAAACGTAATTGGACACAAAGAAAATGTAATAATAAAAACAAAAATACAAGAATTAATCAAAAGCTAAAGAATGAAGATCATCAAAGCATAACAAAGCAGTAATAAGAAAATAGTAATGACAAATCTCACAGCAATAACAAAGGTCAGTCTGCTGCTTCTAAATTGAAGTCCGGTGACATTAGCGCGTTTCCCCTTCTCTTTCTGATGTCAACGAAGGATTTCTTAATCTGACAAGATGAATCTGGCGTATCAGAAGTCTGTAGGAACTTCTTAGGTACGTGTATGTAATTTTTTTAATTATTATTAGATGGTGCGCTCCCAGATTCTGACTTAATTGGAACCCCGATTTTTGTTCATTAAAAAGAAATAAAAATATATTTACGTCTAATCCAAATTGTACGCTATCGTTATCTCTGATGCGTGGAGAAATGAATTCTGTTTATAAATTGAGGAGGAGGAGGAGGAAATGAGACCTCCGTTGAATTGCCTTAGGTTTCTCGTTTTCTCTGGGAGCTCCTGATTATTAATGTTAACTGTTGGGTACGGACGGGTCTGTCGAAAGGCATCTCTTGTATCGTACCATATTTTGATGTAGTAGTCGAAGTCTCTCTTGTTGTGTTGCATTTTAAATAATTTTGCACTGAAAATGTACACACATTGCCAATTTCGGGTGACCGAGATTGCTAAGACAGTAGTGCCGTGGCGATCTTGGACCGAAGGATCGTGGGTTAGAAACTCGCCTCGGGCATGGTTGTATGGGTTTCGTTATTGTATGCGTTATCTACCTGTAATATGCTTGTGTGTCTTATGTGGATGGCGTCAGGAAGGGCATCCGGCCGTAAAACATCCGACAAATCTGTATAAAAATGAAGTGGCGGAAAAATTAATAAAAATTCAGGCCGCAGCCATTAGTGCCGACCCCGTAATAACCTGGAAAATGCAAAAGAAGAAGAAGAAGATGTAGATATATTGTAAATCTATAGGCTGACTAATTATTCTAACGATAACCCAGAATCGCAGACTCTAATTGATTTACGCCCCCGAGTAATTCGGACGCTTCAATGCGACAGTTCGCGTGATGTCATGGTTGAAGGCGCGACCTCCCCAATGAGGGCTCCTCGCCCGTTGGCCCCGAACAAAGTCCGCGCGCTTCGTCACGCCCCGCACGCGGCGCTCGCACTTCGGACTCCAGGCGGCCACGCGCCGTCGCCCTTTGCCCTTTGGCCTCGCCCTGCGACTTCGTCCTCCCATCGCCTTCGCCCTTCCCTTTTACTCTTTACCCTTCCCTTTTACCCTTCGCCCTTCCCTTTTACTCTTTACCCTTCCCTTTTACTCTTTACCCTTCCCTTTTACTCTTTACCCTTCCCTTTTACTCTTTACCCTTCCCTTTTACTCTTTACCCTTCCCTTTTACTCTTTACCCTTCCCTTTTACTCTTTACCCTTCCCTTTTACTCTTTACCCTTCCCTTTTACCCATCGCCTTCGCCCTTCTCCCATCGCCTTCGCCTTCCGTCCGTTGCCTTCGCCCTTCGCTTTAACCCTTCGCCTTCGCTCTTCTCCCATCACTTTTTGCTCTTGTCCCATCGTCTTCGCCATCGCCTTTCTCCCACCTTCTCCCATCGCAAAGTAGAGTTTTCGCACAATTAGTATTGGGATATTTCGCAACCTGCCGCAATTGCTATTTATTTTTTTACATTTTTCAGCAGTTGCAGAAATAATTCCTTTTTAGAGGCACGTACTAAAACGTAAAAATATTAACCAATTAATTTGTTTTAAAAACATAAAGTATTTAGTTGTAAATAGTTACAATAATTTAAAATATTTGTTCAATTTCTTTTGTTATTTTTATTTTGAATCTGTAAGATTAAGAAGAAAATATTCTAAACTGGTATGACGTGTATTCTAGAAAACAATTTAAATTGGTGCTGAAGACTCTCGCTCTCGCATCTCCCACGACGGCGTGTGCACAGCTTGTGAACAACAATTTCTCGCTCAAGCAATCTTCCTTCATTCACAACCTGCCCCATCTATTTGTTAGGTGCAGCCAGCATCGCCAACTAATTTCTACTTTAATCATCATTAATTTTAATAACACAAGTAAAATAAATACTAATTGTTTTTACTGCGCTATAAATTATTTTCACTTCCTGCATCTAAAAGGGGGAGATGTTGTCGAAAGCGTTACTTAATTATTTAGGGGGGAGGTCAAACGCGCATTACGGGTGCGTTACAAGGGAGGGAGGAGTATTGAAAATACTCAAAATTTGCGTTACTTAATTTATAGACGGCCTCGTAATCAATTTTTTATTTAATTTCCACTTTGAAATAATTGAAAATAAAATATTTTGCCCACGATATTAAAAGTAGCGGTGTCGGCCGTCATATTGCGCGGATGCTATAGCGTGCTAAATAAACAGCGGGCATTGGATATTAATTGCGGTGGTAGGGAAAAGCTCTTTCGAAATTAATAAAAACATTACTTCTGAAATACGGAAGGAAGGTCAAGGAGCTGGAGAAAGTGTTGTTCCTTTCAAAGTCCAGTTGCACAAAGCAACAAATCTTCAAAATCTTATGAAAAAGATTATTACATGTTTTCAATACTTTTATCTTATTGTACCAGAAATACGTTAATTTACCTTAAATAAATAATGTACCGATACGTTTTACACTCTTCAGTTTCGTTAAAATGATTCGTTATTCAATGTTTTCTGAAATCTAAACACAAATAATAACTTTGATCATTTTAACTCACATTGATACCGCTTTTAACAACCAAGCAAATAGCTCAATTGTTTAGCCATGTTGTTGCTAAGAGGGTAAAAGAGTGTTTATCAAAAGAAATTAAATGAAAGCGAAAGTCCAGTGTGCTTTATGAACATTTCACCAATTTTCCTTTCCTCTTTAGGGGTCATCCATAAATTACGTAACGCTAAAGAGGGAGGGAGGGGGTCTGCGGCGGCAGCGTTACGCTGCGTTACAAAGAGATAGGGAAATGCATTACAAGGGGAGAGGGTATTGACAATACTCGGAATTTGCGTTACGTAATTTATGGACGGCCCCTTATTGAATGACAAGCAAGTCTCCGCTGCCTGTTTCTTATCGCTCTCCTTCTAGTAAGACAGTGTTGCTACTGACTGGCAGGAGAGCGCGTAACAGTTGTGAATGATGGTTAATGTTAGTGTTCCGTGGCAAGGTCAGCTGTACGCGGAGAGTAAAGTTGACCTTGCTCCAAGCACGACGTCTCTAGCGGCGCGCATGCGCACACTGCAACGGAATCGCAGCGAGTGACGTGATCTGCGCAGCTGAAGGTCGCTTACATAATTTCTGTGGTCACGGGGTAAAAGTTCTTAAATCTATTTTTGACAAAATTGGGTTAAGTATTGAAACTACAAGTTAAGTATCTATACTTTACGTAAGTAAAACTACCGAATTCAAATGTTGCCTCCTTAACGAGACAAAAAAAAAAACATTAAGAAATAGTGTTTAGCATGGGAACAAGCGGTGGAAGAAAAATCTAACCCTTGTTTTTTCCAAACTAAGATTTTTGACTTAAGAACTTTTATAAGCACATGGCACCCCGTGTCCACAGAATTTATAAGCACATGGGCATTTTTTTAAAAAAATTAATTTGGTTTTTAATATTTTGTCGATCAGAGAAGAAATTGGAATAATTTGTGTAGACTATTCTACTCGTGAAATTAAAACCAATAGGTTTAACTAAACATATAAAATGCTCTAATCAGGGCAGTATAACCCAAAAAATGTATAGCTTTTTCTATCCGATTTTTCTTACCGCTCCTCCCTACTGGCCTATAATAAGCAGCGACTCGTCTTATTCACGTATCAATTCAGTCATCACGCTCCGGCCACTACGCTGCGTAGCACGCGGTTTGAACGATATTATTCTCGTGACGACATCTAAAAGCTTATTGGCACAAAGTGGAGGCTATGAGATTGAAGAGCAATGACAAGAGGTTGTTCTCAAACATTTCTTTGCCGCTCTGTCAACGTAAGAACAACACGGTCATCGTAGAGATGGACCGCGTTTGCTACAGGGTTGAGCCTCGTCATTTCGAATGTTGATACAGTCGACACCGGTTATAGTGAACTCGGATATAGTAAACCCTCCGTTGTAGTGAACTCAAGTCATTGGTTCCATTTCACGTACATTACAAATAAGCATGAGGGGCCGTCCCTAAATTACGTAACGCAAATTTCGAGTATTTTCATTATCCCCTCCCTCTTGTAACGCACTTCCCTATTATCTATGTAATACAGCGCAACGCTGCCTCAGACCCCCTTCCCTCCTCCTTTAGCATTACGTAATTTATGGATGATCCCTAAGAAGATTCGATTATAGTTAACGTAGGAAATTCAGCTTCCTGAAAATTATACCTTTCGTATGTTATTAGGCGATTGAATGGGCCTTAGGAGAGTAGGATGTTGTTCCAACAGTGCAAGAGGCATTGAAAGGTGGCAACACAGCATTACAATCCTCAGAGACACAGGACAATGCAGAATCAAGTATGGACAGAGCACGAACTCTGGAGAAGTATTTAATGAAAAATGTATGAAGCAAACAATTGAAAATACTTGGTTTTTTTACGTAAAAATAGAGATATTGAAATTTTCAGTTCGTGCTGTTAATAAACCTTGCTGTGTCTCTGTATTAATAAAGTCAATGAGAAATTCCATTTAATTTTGACATCATGCAATATATACTGCGATTTTTGTAACTTTGCCCCTCAAGGCCCGACTTTGCGATGGATAATGTCACGGTATTTCGCGATGTTCTCAGTCGTGCCGCCAGGTATCGCATGATCGCGACCGTATCAAGCAGAGCTTACGATCATGCGACTTCTACCGGTACGACGGATAAAGATGCCGTGTGATATTCCATCGTGGCTGTAGGGGCTTGAGATGCAGAGTTAGAAAAATCGCACTACAGTGAACCTCTGACATAGTGAACCAAACGTGTTTGTCCCCAGGAGTTCACTATAACCGAAGTCGACTATAACCGGACTATAGTGACAACCATCGACTATAGTGAACATCTGATATAGTGAACGAAGCATGTTAGTCCCCCAGAAGTTGGCTCTAACCGGAGTGGCGTGTGGTATGTGTGTGTGGCGCAGGTGGGGCAGTACATCGGCGAGATCTGCCGCTACCTGCTGGCGGTGCCGCCGCGCCCCGAGGACACGGCGCACCGCGTGCGCCTGCT
>JAHLJT010003656.1:39177921-39347921 GCA_031308135.1 Acheta domesticus | reverse complement strand
GTTAACTCAAATTTTCAATGCTTCTTTATGTACAGGAATATTTCCAGATATTTTCAAAACAGCAAAAATTAAGCCACCTTTTAAAAAAAGGAATAAAAATGATATTCAAAATTACCTGCCAATTTCTCTTTTGTCAGTTTTCTCAAAAATATTAGAGATGCTTTTCTACTTACGAATGGAAACTTTTCTCAGGAAAAGCAAAGCGTTTTGAGACTCAAAACATGGTTTTAGAAAATCAAAATCTACGGAAACTGCCATTTTTTTTCTTTTCTCAAAGATGTTGCTTCATCAATAGACCAAAATGAAGTACCCATTAGAATATTTTTAGACCTTTCGAAAGCTTTTGACGTTACTGACCATAACATCTTGCTCTCAAAATTACCTTCGTATGGAATTCGTGGTTTGGCCCTAGATTGGATAACTTCGTACCTATCGTAAACATCGGACTCAAAGAGTAGAAATACAATACTGGCACGAAAGGACATTACATACTTAGGTTTCCAATTCTTTGCCAATTGAGCATGGGGTCCCGCAAGGTTCGATCTTAGGTCCTATTCTCTTTCTGTTATATGTAAACGATATGCCCTCGTCTATTAAAAATGGAAGAACTGTTCTGTTTGCTGATGACACGAATGTTCTTTGCAAAAAAAAAGAAACAGTAAATAGTACAATTTCAGAAGTTTCAAACTGGTTTAATAATAACAAATTAATTGTTAACGAAAGAAAAACTGTTTCAGTGCATTTTTGCATTTCAAATCGGAAATAGCATGTTCCACTGAAAATGAACAATATGCAATTAACTGATGTTGAGGCAACAAAATTTGTAGGTCTTTCAATTCAATCAAACCTCAAATGGAATGTACATATAACAGAACACTAAATTAAGTTCATTATGCTACGCATTCAGAATTATTTCAAATTCTGTCAGCCTTCATGCAGCTCGTTGCGTTTATTTTGCTAATGTACATTCCCTCCTGAGATATGCCATAATATTCTGGGGAAGCTCATCCTGTAGTATTCAGACCTTCAAATTGCAAAAGAAAATTATTCAAATAATGAAAAAATGCCTTCCACGTGATCCCTGCAAGCCTCTTTTCATTGAGCTGGGAATCTTACCATTGCCTTGTCTATTTATTTACGAATCTGTAATATTTGTCAAAAACGACCTACTTAACGGAGGGAACATATTTTCATGCAATATTGATATTTATAATTACAACACACGCCGTAGAAATCACGTGCATCAAGTGTGTCAGTATCAGTACAAGAAATCAGCTCAGTACAAGAAATCAACATACAATAAATGTACGTTACTTTACAACGCATTGTCAGATGACATAAAACAATTAAAGTGGGTACACAAATGTAAGTTAAAAGTAAAATCTTTTCTCCTGCAAAACTGTTTCTATACAATTAGAGACTATACTGATCGTGAAAAAGAAAAATAATGTTTATTGTAACAAAACAAAGATATATATAATGAATTAGTTTTATGTTTACATTGTATACTTTTTAAAAAAATATTTAATACGCCTGTAACAAGTAATGTACTTCAGCTTCCGGGTCAATGACCCCCATCTCGATCAGGTTTTTGTCCAGTTTCCCTGATCTATTGAGCAAATGCTGAGATGGCCCCTTGTTTTGCTTCTGGACGTAAATGTAGCTTCATTGTGCGCACGTTTTGTTGAGCACTCCTTTTGCTTGTAGTTCATTTACCGTTGAAATTGATTTTCTATAACTCGGGAACAAACCTTTTTCAAATATTTTTATTTTTCTAAATTAATTATTTTCTAAATTCATATTTTTTGTTGTTTTTTTGTTTTTTTTATTCTGGCCCTCAAGAAAATGTGCGCAGATAAATCTCTTTCCCCATACGTCATTTACAGTTTTTACTGTTTTTTGACAAATAAATAAATAAATAAATAAATAAATACCCGAACACAATGTTTAATAATGCATAAAGACAGAAGTGCGTTGACTTACAGCGCGAAAATCTCTGAATCTACTGATCCAATACCGATGAAACTTTTGTGCTAGCTTCCTTTACAGGTCTGAAAAACTATAGGCTTTGATTTAAGATCACAAACCCTAATATATTTACAAAATAATTATTTTTCTGGACTTTTTTCGCCTAGCATTACATCACATATTCAAGAGTGCATAAATGTACAATTGTTTAGCTGCACTCCATCAGACAAGGACTAAGATCTACGATTGAATTTCCTTGAGGAAATGTCCTTTAATGCAGAACTTCAAGGAAATGTTGTACAAACTTACACTCACGAATAGGCCGACCTAAATGTTAAAGGCTGCGCCACAGCAATCACATTTCTTAACAAAAAGGTGATTGTTTGTTAATGTGTGTGAATTGTCGGGAAGGGGATTTTTCCCATAGTTTGGTGACTCCTGCTGCAAAAAGTTCGTAATTTGTTCATGGCAAGGTCACAATCATGAATAAATATCTCAATAATAATTTCACTGTTTAAAACGTCCAAATTGAGGAATGCATATTAAGTACTTTGAAACAAAATGTAACTTGAGCATTGTTAAGCTTTATTCAGTGAATTCCCCTGGAGCAAATCGTCAGTTCGACCGATGGTGTGAGGTTCAAATTGGGCAGGATTGGCAAATAGACGAAAACGAGTTATTATTGTGACAACGTTCAATGTGACTTCTGCTTCAAGTGGAACATACTCAAGATGCAATGTTCGGGCAAACGGCTACATTTTTTCTGTACAATTTTATTGAGTTTTTATATCGTTCAGCCTTTCGGCTCTTTTGTCTGTTGGTTGAAAAACACAAATACAACACGTCACTGACAGACACAGACAGGACAATAGCCCAGTCCCGAATCGGTAGAGGAAACTCAGTCGAGCGCCTGATTGATTGAGAAATGATTTCGTGGCTTAGGATTCGTCGACGTGATGTTTGAGGAAGGCAGAGGCGTAGCGCGACCCGTGCGCTTGCTCAACAATAACGCGAACTGAAGATTTTTGATGTTCTCTAGAATCGATGTTATTGAAAGAAATGTTAGAATACTTCAATAGATTTGTCAGGACACTTCTTGAAAGCAAATTATGAAATGGCTCAGCATTAGTTTTCATGCGCGATTGGCAATGAGATCACTTGTGAATCTATATATTTCAAACCAAAATAAAATTGAATATATTTAAGTAACTATTCAACTTCTTAAATGTTAATTAAGAATTAGTAGGCAAGCACTATTTCCCCTGTTTGTGCCAATGACCAACAGAATCACGAGTGAGAAAGAAAAATATTTCTCTGACATTCTCAAGTGTGCTGCGCACTCGTGCACAAACAAGCAACTTGCTCATAAGCCTTTTCTCAGCCGTATGCTAGCTTATCGGGACTCGGGAATCCATGGGCATGGTTGAAGAGGGGAGGGGGAACCTCGCCGTCTGCGCATGCGTCATTGCTCCTTGCAATCCCGCTGCAGACGCTAGAAACACCGCGCCGAATTCAATCATAGGAAATCACTTTAAAACGAGTACAAAACGTGTTTCGCTCAATGTGTTTCTCTCACTTGGAAGATTATCAATACAGTATTTTGGGTTCTTTGATTAATATTTTATGTGGGGATGCTCCGCATGTTAGTGTCCCCTGACGCTACACCAACGGAGAAAGGAGGAGAGAGGGTACCAGCTTCTATGTTTCGGTGTTGGGGGGTTTATGAGACCTAGTTGCAAATATAAGATACCGGGGACCTTTCTCATGTTAAAAAGAAGCCATGAGCTATGAAATGTATGCAGTTTTGGATGGAATGAATGTAAATGGCTGCAATAAAAATGACTTCTGTTGGTGGACTAATGAGTTAACCAAATGTTGACATCAATTTACTCGAAAGGCCTGACAGTGCCTCTGACCAGTAGCTCTTAGGGTTCGAGTCCCTACAGTGGCAGAATTTTCGACACTAGCTAGACAGCTAAATCGAATTCAGTCGTTGTCTGTAGGAGAATTCTAGCGGTGGGCTGCCCTGATCAGTAGTTGTCCGTCGTTTCTCCGACAAACGCCAGACAAATCCCGGAGATCATAACGAAAGGACCACGGACCGCGCGCAATCTTTCCTTCCCCACCCGTTACACACACTTGCATGCACTACACACCCACACATGCCGGGAGACCAGTAGGGAGCTTTAGACTATGTCCCGGCTGGGGCGGGGCCCCACTAGTTGGAAATACCTGTCTGGAAAAAAAACGTCGCAAGCCGAAGTTAGATCGGCGCCGAATCACGTCACCTAGTGAGATAAGATCACCGCCACCTCCCGTGACAAAAACATGCACTGCACTTATGGACTAATGACCTTAGTTGACGCGCCCGGAATCACTAGTCAATCAATCTAAATTATACCCCACAATTAATAAATAATCCAGTTGTATTATGGTGTTTGAGTGCGTGTGTGTGCGCGCGCAGTGAACGTGGACGAGACGGTGGGCGCCGTGGGCTTCCTGCCGCGCTGCCTGCCGGCCGCCGCGCTACCCATGGCGCTGGTGCGAGTGGACGACGCTACGGGACTGCCCCTGCGCGGCGCCGACGGCTTCTGCCAGCGCTGCGACGCAGGTACGCCTTTCTGCACTCGCACACTCGCCACTTTATACTGCATGCCCCCTTCACTTATTTCCACGTGCTCTGGTTCTAACCGAGATAAATGCAATTTACAACAAGAGGCCGTGACTCGGCTCGGCTCGTTATTATACAGCGATTTTCGTAACTTTACCCCTGACAGGAATCAGCTGTTTCGCTGCCATCCAATCGAGAGCTGTTATTTCGCGACAGTGACGTCACTATGGTGACGTTCAAGCTCCCGATTGGATGAAACCGTGAACAGGTGATTTCTGTCAGGGACAAAGTTACGAAAATCGCAGTATAATAACGAGCCGAGCCGGGTCACGGCCTCCTGTTATAAATTGCATTTATCTCGGTAACAACCAGATTACGTGGAAACAAGTGAAGGGGGCAAGTAATCTCCATTCTTATGCGCGTTAAAATTGCGTGCCGATTAATTACGGGCGTCGCCATATTGTTATTGGGCAAGAAACTAGTTTCTGTGCGTTGTGAGCTGTGATCCTTGTCAGAAGTAAAGTTCTGTTCAAACATCAGGTATTGTTTTCAAAGTTGTAAACTAGTCCAAAAAATGATTAAATTACTTGTGATAAATGGTGGTGAGAAACTCTTTCTTCTCTTGCCAAACTTCTTGGTTTTCTCTTGCCAAACTTTTTTTAAAGTTGCCCTTAGTACAAATGCCCTATGATTTTCATTACCAATTTGCTCCCTTAGAAGACATTCATGAAACACAACTACGGCATAAAATTGCAAGCAAATATGTAACATTTCGCCTCAAAACATACGATGTCACCTCTATAAAAATGCATGAGGGCCAAATAAGTGTTAAGACAGCATCTAAATAAAATTCTTTTTTGGAATGTATCAAATGCCTTTTTTGTGTGTCTGATGCGTAATAAATTATATAACTACGTTTCATTTCACACAGTCTTCCCTTCTCCCGTTAGTATGATCATAGCCCGCTAGTATGCTTTAAAGCCTCGGCACTCCGGCCCCGTCCTTGTTATATGTAAAAGTTCCGCTACTGACCGCTGGAGCGCTGCTCGCCGACCATTCCTCGATCTGCTGCTACACGAAAATATACGGAGATCCGCATTACAAACAGAACTTTTCGACTGACAGGCTTTGAATTCAAGTATTTAGGCATCTCCATTACTTCTTTAGTAAAAGTAGCAATGTTCTTCAAGACCTCTGATAAAAAAAATGTTTAAAATTATGTCAATGATCGTTATTAAATCTGCGCACTCGTCACATGCAAGGAAACTGTTTCTTTGCAAAGCTGGCTTAATATATTTTTGAAGGTTTCTTTTCACAACAAACCTTGGAAGTGGAGGTACAGCTTTCACAATAAATTGTTCTACCACATATAACCATCAGGGTCTTTTAAAGATGAGACTGATTTATTTATTTATTTAATATCCACCATGCAAATTATCTTCATATAATAAATAAATATTAACATACATTCTTAATGTTTCTGAACGTTATAAAAATATGCAACCCATGGTGGAAATAACTTCGGCTACCTAACAATTCAGTTTATTCTCAAAATTCTCAAATTTTGAAAATATACTCACAAATAGCACAAACAATTTCTGTTTATGTTCAATAAAAACATACTGACTCCAAGTACTGGAAATGATCGTTTGAGTCAGCTTTAGATATTTCTCGTATAGTAAACTTTTCAATCAAAAAGTGACACATTTTCTCACAAACGTCATTGGATATCACGAGAAGTCTGATTGTTGATTTTTATTTATGATGTTTGATTTATTGTTCTGTCATTGTTGTGGAATTTGGAAGCGGACTACGCAAAGAATTAGAAATAATGTCTACATTGTACTTTAGTTGCTCTTATTGAAAATATCTAATAGTTTTTTCTGGTATCTCCATGAGAGCGCCAATATGAATTTCGCTAGTCGGAAATAATTTTTTGATTCTATCTCTTGGTGAGAACGTTTTTACCAGGGCAATAGTGATTTGGAGTACTTTTTTTGAGTGAACTTTTGTGAGTATTATTTACAACAACGTCAACATTTATAACAGCGTCCGTAGTCCGTTTTAGAACTAGTTTCTTCCGGTTATTTAGATATTTTTTCACGAACAATTATATCTTGAATTTTTACTTTTTTGAGCGTGTAATATAGATTAAAAAATAAATACAGCTTGAAATATAAAAATAGATAGTATAAAACTGATAAAATAATAGTTTTCTATTCATTTCGTTTTCATCCAATGTCTTTAAAAACCTTAAAGACATTATGTGCATTATAGTTCTCTTTAAACACCTAAATATCAGAAATAATTAAGAATAAATATTGCATTTTATATGTCAAGAAGAATCACTACTGGCTCACTAACCAAGTAGATTTCACGCATGCTATGTTAATTTCAAGCATTCACTCAACAATTTCTTTTAAGCAAACTGCACAGTGAAATATAATTTCAGTATTGTTTAATATTACCATCAACACGAGTTTGCAATGCCTCATATCACAGTCAGTGACCAAAATCGTCCGAAATGCGGGCATTTCCCTATGCATTAAAACGGCCCGAAGGTCTCGCGAATGGTCGGCGACCAGCGCTCCAGCGGCCACAATGTGAACTTCGTCCGTTCGCAGGCTTCCATAAGGATCGGCGAAGTGCCGCGGCTTTTAGGCATACTAGCGGGCTATGGTATGATTTATTAAATTGACACATGTAGTCTATATACATTTTTTTCATTTCTTCCCAGATTTCATTTAATATCCCTAAGCAGGTAAATTCCATCTTCTATTTACGAAAACACCATTGGGATTGGCAATTAGAGTAAGATAATGATTTAAAAAAACACGTCTTGCACACACCTATTTAAATTAATTTATAAAGGCCTCAGGGATTTTTGTTGTATGAAGATAATAATTGTTAGTTGTAATTTAACTTCCTTGGCTGCAAGTTATGACCACTGCAGAGGTTTTACGTGAGAAAGTGTTAACGCTCGTGCAATAAGCAATGATCTCTATAGTACACAGATCGCTGATGTTATTGTTTCCCGTAAGAAGAACCTCGAAAATGGTAAATCCGCCAATGTATTTGGCCCTAATAAGGGCACGTTCTGAATCGTGCTACGACCCCTAGAGTAATTCACTTTTATTTCTGACAAAAGTTTATGCTGAGTAAGAAATGAAGATCCAAAAAGTAATTGCATCTCAGATATCCAATATTTAATTTAGTAAAGAATATAGAAGCAGTGAAATTAGAAAAAATACCGGTCCCTTGAGGTTCCGCATTGAGCAAGTTTTACTGTATTACGTTATTATTGAACCCCTCTGTTGGCTCGTGGTCATTGTTTTAGCTTTCCGTGGTGCGAACCCGGGTTCGACTCCCGATCGGGGCAAACATTTAGCTGTAGCTTTCCATTGCAATCGTCTGTTTCTATAGCTGTATGAAGAAATAAAAATCTCAGGCATGCCAAGTTTGCTAGGAGGGTAAAGAGTGTACGTCGTTCTATATGACTCCTTTAACCCCAAGCACTGATAATAAATAAAAGCAGGCCCGGCCCGGGAATTCCGCTAGCTGGCAAAAGTCAGATTAATTAGGCACTAAAATGCCAAATACTTAATACTTTATTATTTCAGTAAACCCTTATTAACACGAATTCCATGGGATCGAAATAATCGGTGTTCGTGTTATAAAAATTCGTATTATCGGAGTATTGTAAATGTCCGTATTATCGAACTACCCTAGCCGGGAACGAGGTTTCGTTCGTGTTACGGCGAAATTCGTGTTAAGCGAGTTCATGCTAACGAGGGTTTATTGTATTATTATTGAACATAATTTCGTGTTTTCATTTTTAACTCTAGTTCATTATTATAAACTGTTCATTATTATAAACATTAATTAGGGTTGCCCATATCATTGATATCAAACTTCGTTGTCAATATTTTAAAAATAGTTACTATGATTATTTCGCAGTGTTTACGTAAATTACCTACTAATGAGGTTGGGATCGGGTATTCCAGCCGTCTCGAGTAATCAGCGACGTTTGACCCTTGCAATTTTATCACTTTCGGTTTATCGCCGCGCCGTGCACTTGTTTGCATCGCGCAACAATAAAGATGTACGCGAAAGCTGCCAACTTCCTTTATTTCTGTCTTTCTTTATCTCTTACGTTGCGCGTGTGCGCGTGCGCGCGCGTGCGCGTGTGCGCGTGCGCGTGTGCGCGTGCGCGCGTGCGCGTGCGCGCGCGTGCGCGCGTGCGCGTGCGCGCGCGTGCGCGTGTGCGCGTGCGCGTGCGCGCGCGTGCGCGCGTGTGTGGACACCGCCATAGAGTAAAGATGATACCTCCTTAATCTATGGCCCAATGATGCCCCCAACGATTGAAGAGAATAACAGTCTATTGTAGGAGCTAATTGACGAGTCCACACATTTAACTAGCCATTAAAAGTAATTATCCAGTCAACAAATTTATTTATTATTCTCACATATGAACAGATGGTAAATAAACGTTTAATAAAAACAATAAAGAATGTCTTCTGACTTCTCCGGGACCAGGCTCCCGCCTGCGAGAACTTGCAAGTTTGATAATACCAGGCAGGACTGGAGAATTATTTGAGAAATGGGAATAGTTAGTATGTCACATTAGAAATGTATAATGATTAAAATAACATTTTGTTACCGATGCATAATATTTATAATAGATCATTTTTGTACTTTACTTATACTCTATCATTTCAAATACTATAACTTAGAATATTGCTTTGTCTTTTGGAGAAGGGAAATAAACTAATTCTTTGTGGATCATCTATTGAGTAAAAAATGTAATAGTAAAAGGGTTTGCCACCCGCAGAGCCTATGCGACTCGACTCATATCAGGCTGAGGCACCGTTCCAAACAGGTGGCATTCAGGCCTCACTGCAGTCATCTGTTTGCACATTCTTTGTGAATGTCATTGGGGAGATCCTCACTTTCTTCTGAGTTTTATAAAAGGAATGGTAGTGATGTATCTTACATATCGATCATTCGAAAAATCAAAAAAATATTGATTGTTACTTGCGCAATGATTGTTACTTGCGCAATGATTGTTACTTGCGCAATGATTGTTACTTGCGCAATGATTGTTACTTGCGCAATGATTGTTACTTGCGCAATGATTGTTACTTGCGCAATGATTGTTACTTGCGCAAGCAATGATTGTTACTTGCGCAAGCAATGATTGTTACTTGCGCAAGCAATGATTGTTACTTGCGCAAGCAATGATTGTTACTTGCGCAAGCAATGATTGTTACTTGCGCAAGCAATGATTGTTACTTGCGCAAGCAATGATTGTTACTTGCGCAAGCAATGATTGATTGTTACTTGCGCAAGCAATGATTGATTGTTACTTGCGCAAGCAATGATTGATTGTTACTTGCGCAAGCAATGATTGTTACTTGCGCAAGCAATGATTGTTACTTGCGCAAGCAATGATTGTTACTTGCGCAAGCAATGATTGTTACTTGCGCAAGCAATGATTGTTACTTGCGCAAGCAATGATTGTTACTTGCGCAAGCAATGATTGTTACTTGCGCAAGCAATGATTGTTACTTGCGCAAGCAATGATTGTTACTTGCGCAAGCAATGATTGTTACTTGCGCAAGCAATGATTGTTACTTGCGCAAGCAATGATTGTTACTTACGTAAACAATGATTTTCTTCCGCAGGTGAACCAGGCATGATGATCGGAATCATTGACCAGAAGAATCTCATCCGTGCATTCCAAGGCTACGTCGACAAAAAGGAATCTGAAAAGAAAATAATAAACGATGTCTTCAAGAAGGGAGATAAGGCATTCTTATCAGGTAATGTTAGGTTGGAAATGTAATACTCCTAATGTTTCAAAATCATACGTTTCTTGGTATATTTGACTATTTTCAACAAGTTCTCTGCAATCGAATGGTACCTGTTTTCCGCACATGCTACAAAAATGAATGACGCTACTTATTCTCATGATGAAGGGAATTATGTGGAGATATGATGGGGGGGTTATGAGGAAGGGTAATGTGAAAAAGACAAACCTAGTTAACTTTTAATTGATTATTAATTGAATAAATATAAATCAGCGTTTCCCAAATGGATAGGTATCTATCCATCCATGGTCGACTTAATTTTAAAAGGGATCAAGGTTCGATCGGGGGCCGACAGCCGAATAAGCACCGCTAACTGATCGGTGTAATAAAGATCCTATTGATTACAAAAATGTAAATGAAATTTACTGGAAACCCTGAGGTCAAAGGCCCTCGTTAGAACCTTTATAACTCCCTTGGTGCATAAATAACAATTAATTATTGAAAAATCGGGCATCAAAGTGTTAATGACTACACTCCAACACTGTTGACTTTTACAACTAAATTAACAGCAGAATGTTTTAATTTTTTAACCCTAGACAATAAGGCAATAATATTAATTCTAACATGCACAGTAACAACATTTGGATTGTCTAACGCATCCAACAGTTTGTCACTATCACTAAGTTTTACAGTGTATCTTTACGTTAAGTTGATAATTTTTAATCAGAGATTTTAGAACACATTTTATACAGAAGGCTACTGGACCCGTAAAATATTTTCAGGGGATCCTCGCCTCTCCTCACTACGCCTATGCAATTGACGGTGTTGATTTGTATGTTTCATACATTTCATTTTATCTTCCTTCCTGACTTTCTTCCTTCTGAAATGTTTTAGAACTGAAAGATTTCCCGTTGTGAATGAAGTCTTTCGATTGTACCCAAAATTGTATCCATATACATGTTACGAACGTGCCTCTTTCCTAGGTGACATCTTGGTAATGGATGAATACGGGTATCTGTTCTTCAAAGACCGAAGAGGCGACACCTTCAGGTGGAAGGGGGAAAACGTCTCAACAGCGGAAGTGGAGGCCGTCATCAGCAACGTGATTGACCTGAAAGACGCCAGCGTTTACGGAGTGGAGGTGAGACATTTTGGAATTAATTTATCCAGTAATCTAGGATCTCGATTACAAAGACCGGAAGAGATGGCTCAGTGCATCAACTGATATCACTGCAGTCCCTCTGACCGGGAGATCCTAGGTTCGAGTCCCGACGGCGCGCCGCGGTGGCAGGATTTTCGGCACTAGCTTCTCAGCTAGTGTGCTGTCATTTCATGGCTGCAACCAGTTGCATAATGATATCAATTACGATACAGACTTCATTATGATACAGGTTATTGATCAATCATAGAGGAGTTTGCAAACAAATTATTGACAATTAATCATTGAGAATCGTTCTAATAAATATCTCTAAAAAGTGGAGTTGTACCACTATTAAAATAACGTCTCAATATCATGTAGTGTTTATTAATATAATTTACAATTATATGTGTGATTTATTCATTAAATATATACTTTAATTTACTAATAAAAACAGTTATAGAAGGAAAAGTTTTAAATTATTTTAGTTTTTTTAATGTTGCCAATATGATATTCGAAAAATGATGGCTGTTATGTATCACACAATAAATTAGTTTTGGTGATATCTCGTGCTCTTGAAGATGGGGCCGAGGGTGCGGATTACGAAAATGCCGTATGCTCGTTTGTCATGTCTTGGTTGGTTGCCTGCAATGGCAGATCCAACATTTTTGTAATTTACAAAATTTCTTCAGAATAATTATCATTTATGGATATTATTACATACAAAGCAGTTTTCCCATTATGAATATAATCGTTTTTTTTTCTCGCTCTCGAAAGTACTTACGTAAGAGGAGAAAGTTATGTAATCGTACGCCGGAAAACGGCGGATTTTCGCCAGAAAAACTCTTAAGCTGGGGTCTGGTAACGAAAAAGTGGATAAATTCTATTGCTAAATTTAGGGGAGGATCCATTAACATGAGTTTTAGCCAGAATTGATGTTTTATGGGTCTTTGATACCTAAAAATCGATTGACGGCAAAATGTCTGTCTGTCCGTCTGTGGTCAACGCTAGTTCCTAAACCGTTCAGCCGATTTTTTCAAAATGTATATTCCTCGATCGATTTGAATGAACTCAAGGCTCTCGGAGTTTCAACCGGATATTTTGATTTTTGAGGGTTCTTTACAAAGCCTCGAAACCATTCTTAGAAGTTTCTAAAAGATGTCTCCAAATTTTTCGATCAAACTTTGTTCTCAAGTAGCGTAAAGGACGCTCAAGACAGTGGTGTAGGTCTCATGCTCGTTAAAATCCCAGATTTTTTGAAAATGGCAAAAGTGCAATTTTTTTGGGGGGGGGCGTCTACCTACAATTTTAATATTGATGATAGATATTTTCCCCTTAATGAAATCTGTTCCTTAAATACTGATCTTTAAATAAGTTCATGTTCAATTTTTCGAAAATATGAGTAGTATTCATCTGCAGTATTTCATGGCCATATGTAGACGATTTCATTTATGTGGTTCACGGGTATTGGGTCAAAATAATGAGATTTGTCAGTTAGCCGACGTTTCAGAGTTTTTATTAATACATCCTCAAGGCTTGCTATGAGTCGGAAATTACATAAATATCATGATTGTTCAAACAATGAGCATACTGTTAAAGGGCGAAACAGCCAAACAAGCTGGCATGACCAGAGGCGTATCTAAGTATTCTGGCGCCCATGGCCAGTACAGAATTTTGTGCCCTCAGGATACTTCAAATTAAGATTGTTGCGATTTGTTTTAGCAGGTATACTCTAAATAGCGCCCCTTGCGTGGGGCGCCCATGGCACGTGCCATGTCTGCCATATCGTACATACTCCTCTGGGCATAACCTATTCATATTGTACCATACCAAGCTGGCATGACCCATTCATATATATCATCAATGAATATGTAGCAAATATATATTCATCAATGAATATGTAGCAAATATATATTCATCAATGAATATGTAGCAAATATATATTCATCAATGAATATGTAGCAAATATATATTCATCAATGAATATGTAGCAAATATATATATTCATAAATGAATATGTAGCAAATATATATTCATAAATGAAGATGTAGCAAATATATATTCATAAATGAAGATGTAGCAAATATATATTCATAAATGAAGATGTAGCAAATATATATTCATAAATGAAGATGTAGCAAATATATATTCATAAATGAAGATGTAGCAAATATATATTCATCAATGAATATGTAGCAAATATATATTCATAAATGAAGATGTAGCAAATATATATTCATAAATGAAGATGTAGCAAATATATATTCATAAATGAAGATGTAGCAAATATATATTCATAAATGAAGATGTAGCAAATATATATTCATAAATGAAGATGTAGCAAATATATATTCATAAATGAAGATGTAGCAAATATATATTCATAAATGAAGAGTAAGAATTTGAATCACTTGACATTAGTACCAGGACTTTTAGTGAAAGTACCAGGATTTTTGAAGGTTGGTACTGGGGATGTACATTTAATAAGATGACCAATTTTTTTAGAACGAAAAGGAGATCAAAAAATTGTAAGAAAAAAGTACAATGTAAATAAATGAAACATTTTATTAATTCAAACAAAAATACACTAATTATGCGCTTACATCCATTTCAATTTTTAAATTAAACGTATATTTTTCCACTGAATGAATATTTTTTGACACGATATCATTTTCAAACAATTAATTGGAAAATTCGGAGCAAGAAATATCCCTCGTATTGGATTTTACGGTAAGTGCTGCAGCTATAGTATTACAATTCTGTGGTCACGGGGTAAAAGTTCTTAAGTCAATTTTTGTCGAAATTGGGTTAAGTACTAAAACTACTCGTTAAGTATCTATATTTTATTTTAGTAAAACGACCGAATTCAAATGTTGACTTTTTAACGAGAAAAACGCTTTGGGAAATAGCGTTGAACATAGGAAAAAGCGTTGGCTCAAGAATCTAACCCTTGTTTCCTTCAAACTAAGATTTTTGACTTCAAACTAAGATTTTTGACTTTTACCCCGTGACCACAGAATTCTATCTTGATTTTTCCCTTAATGAACTAGATTAACACATTAGTTTTGAAATATAGAAAAGGAGCAGAAGTCAGAGGAAGGACAGAACCTCAAGAAGGAGTGTCCTTTTTTTAAATTATTATTTATTTACGTCAAAAACGGTTTAAAATTATGTGTGACGAGCTATGGGGAGAAGTGAAATTTGTGCACGTTTTCATAATTCTGTGATCTCTATCCTAAAACACATATTCTAGTCCAGTCCTGCACAACGCCTGCTCCCGTGGGCATTCTGCACGTGCGAGCCGACAGTCTGCCCGCGGCAGCGCCGAAAGTGCAAGTATACTGCGATTTTTCTAAGAGCGACTCTCAAGGAAACTCAAATCCCATCTTCGCGATGGAATATGTCACGGTATTTCGCGTCTTTCTCAGTCGTTCCGCTAGATTTCGCACGATCGCGACCGTATGAAGCAGTGCTTGCGATCATGCGACTTCTACCGGCAAGACCTAGAAAAGACGCAAAATGCCGTGACATATTCCATCGCGAAGATGGGATTTGAGTTTCCTTGAGAGTCGCTCCTAGAAAAATCGCAGTATAGTGGGGAGTTATATACTCTCTGGTGGGGAATAGGAAGCTTTGCGGGGAGGGGAGACGTCTGACACGGCGCGTAGATTGAATGCCTGGCGTCTGATGATCCATGCTGCAAAATTATATGCCCACTTGTTTAAATGGATAATGTCTGGTATTTCAAGTTATAAGGGCTATAATTCAATGTTAACGTTCTGTGCACAGCCGTATATCCCCCTTTGTATCCACCACTAAGTATTTTCCTTTTTTAATTCTTTTTTAAAAACTAACATGCTCATTGTGACTCTTAAGCAATATTTTAAAGCGGTAGCTTTTAAAAAAATATTGTTTAATTCTTAATAACATAAAATTACAATTTAATAATTGATAACTCACCAGGAATGATATAATTTACAAATCATAGCTAAATGAAGGAAATTATGAGAGTTATCTCTCATATCAAGATTGACATATAAATAGAACATGTGGCAATTCCAAGAAGGGTAACACATATACTTTGACCATTTTTCCCATTATGAAACTGAATAAAAGAGATCAACGAACAAACCTCTGTGTCGATATGTTACGCACAATCTTGAGATTATCATGGGTATTGTTAAATAGAAGGCAAAGGGCTTAATATTTTTATACAATGTCGTAAACGAGTCTGCACTCTTGTCAGAAATTAGAGCAAAAATAATCATTTTTTAATTATAATATAATTGTGCTTTAATAGAACAATCTTATTTAATTAAACATAGTAATAAACTATTTTTATTAACTGTCATCATCTAACAAAAACAATTCAGTATCATAATTTTGTGTTTATCAAAACCCTAAAATTGTGATTACATGGTAGCAAAGAGAATTACATTATTAGCCCTACAAGCAATTATAATACTTGGTGTTCAAATCTAATATGCATAATTCGTTGTAGTTTCATATTTCGTACTGCCATATATTGACAACAAACATTTATAATGTAATACAAAAGGCAATATTACTTGAAGTGTACGTGACCGTCATTATGTTGTCGCCGTTTGGTCTTTAAATTTACGCGCTTTGGTTCAAATTGTGCATTGTAATTGTGGGGTAGTCCCCACTCCTTGAGTGAGTCTCATCCCCACCCTTCATCGATTTTCGCATTTGCCCCCGAGCTGCTCGCGCGCAGCTCCTGACGTCAATGAAAGTGCAAAATGCTGAACAGGTCCGTTCTAGTCGAATTTTGAATACAGAAAGAAAGAGGGTTTTTTTCAAGTTCTGTTGACAAAAATAGTCGCTCCTTTATAATAAAATAAATTTTCAAAGGTAAATTAGCTATGAATTTGTGCTCTTAACCCTCATCATGTTCTTCATGATTGTTCTTCATTTTTGCCGCGAAAATTTGAATAATTATATTTCCCACCGAAATTCAGAAGACGTGCACAAATAATGAAGTTCCATTTATGTAACCTTCCTAAAGGAGTGTCGCTTGGTGACGTGTCGGCAGGTGCCGGGGGCGGAGGGTCGCGCGGGGATGGTGGCGGTGCAAGACCCCGAGGGCAGCGTGGACCTGCGGCGCCTGGCGGCCGGCGTGCGGCGCTCGCTGCCCGCCTACGCGCGCCCGCTGTTCGTGCGCGTGACGCCGCGCCTGCCGCTCACGGGCACCTTCAAGCTGCAGAAGACGCAGCTGCAGCGCGAGGGCTTCGACCCGGCGCGCGCGCCGCCCGAAGACCGCCTCTACGTGCTGCAGGGCGACGCCTACGTCCCGCTCACCCCCGACCTGCACAGTCGGATCCTCGACGGCTCCCTGCGCCTCTAGCTCCTCTCTTCCTCTTCCCTCCTTCCTTCCCTTTCCCCCTCTCTTTCCGTTCCTCCTTCCTTCCCTTTCCCCCTCTCTTTCCGTTCCTCCTTCCTTCCCTTTCCCCCTCTCTTTCCGTTCCTCCTTCCTTCCCTTTCCCCCTCTCTTTCCGTTCCTCCTTCCTTCCCTTTCCCCCTCTCTTTCCGTTCCTCCTTCCCTCCCTTTCCTCCTCGCTTCTCGTTCCTCCTTCCTTCCCTCCCTTTCCTCCTCGCTTCTCGTTCCTCCTTCCTTCCCTCCCTTTCCTCCTGTCTTCATCGGTTCTCCTTTCCCCATTTCTTCTCGTTCCTCCTTCCTTCCCTCTCCCCCTCTTCTCATTCCTCCTTCCTTCCCTCACTTCCCCCTCTCTTCTCGTATCTCCTTTCCCTCCTCTCTTCTCATTCCTCTTTCCTTCCCTTCCCCCTCTTCTCATTCCTCCTCTCTTCTTGTTCCTCCTTCCTTCCCTCCCTTCACATTCCTCCCACTTTCCCTTCACACTGGGTGGTTGGATCTTCCTTGTTCTGAAAACCTCTTTCACAGACATCATCACAACCACCGCTACTACTAGAAATGGAGATTATCATCACAAACACCAACACATCATGATCATCATCATTGTTATTCCAGATGGGGTTTTCTGTTAATCGCTTTTCATTTATTTGTTGTTGATAAAATGGTAGATTTTATCTATGTTGGTTTTAAAGGGAGTTTTCCAGTCTCTGAACTTCTGGGACCATTTCACTCGACAATACCACTTTGAAACATAAATTAGAGGGGACGTTTGAAAGAAATAATGTTGAGATTTACTCTTCTTGTCTTTTCAGACTGCAATTCTGTGATAGAAATATTCAGAGGTTGGATTTTTCAATATATACATAAAATTGATGTATGATCAGAGTAAACAAATTTTTAAATTTTGTTTTCATAATTTGTTTACATGAGGAGTTGAAAGCAGCATTGATATTATTTTCAACTTTTCATTATTATTATCATTGCATATCATATTATGCAGGTATTCATTATCAATGAAATCCTAGCCATACTAAGTATGATGTTGTAGTTCAGTTTATAGACAAACTATAACATGCTTACCCTATGTCTAAGATAATTATAGGAACAAGTTATTTCTGGCTTGCATTGATTCTAAATGTTTGCACAAAGAGGAGTTAATTCTTGGACATGAAAATTGTCCAACAAAAAAAATGCTTTGTAACCCCAAAATTATATCTTGCACCATCTCCAAACTGCAAAACTGAAATACATGCACAATGTTCTAAGCATTCAAATTATAACATTTCAAAAACCTCTACTTCCCTTCTTGATAGTTTGATAAGAACACCTCAAAAATGCAAACTTTACTTTGATGACTTCCATTCTACTTAACTGTCAATGAAGACAAAAGTTGCCCAATTTCATAAAAGAAATCTCAAATGTAAGAAGGTGGGGAAAAAGATGTAGGCTATTGGAAAGTACAATTGTAAATTAGTACTTATAGAAGTTCGTTACAACATATGTGCTGTAAGTGTTCATGAAATACTGTGAAGGGGTTGAATGTTTTTACAGCATTTTGTACTTACTGTATGACACTGGTTATAAAATAAATTTTTAAATTGTTTTTCAGAGGTTTTATTTGTTCGTAGAAAAAATATACATGCACCTAAGAATTGTTGACTGTGATGTACCCACAGTCAACAGATCCTTCTGTAGAAATATTAAATAGTCTATAAGAGCCCTTTTTACAGTGAATCAAAAAATATCACTGATGTTCCACCACTATCATTTTAAATTTATCAGTCAAAAGAACAAAATATTCTTTCCCTTAGTATATATTAATTTTTATTAATCAGGATTTTAAACATTTTATTTATGCACACATTTAAATGATAAAGAATAGGATTTTCATGAAGTTACAGAAACTTGTACACATATGCATGCTAATTAAGTGTGAATTAACAGGTTCCAGAACAAGAAAACCCTAGAGATACAGGAGCAGAAGCTTACTTGCTCACAAATTATTCATAAAGGGCAATGGCTAGGTATGCATATTCCCACATTTCCTTTGGAGACACTGATTCTTATGACTAGTGGGGTAAAAACAATATTTTGACCCTGTATAAATAGTTTTTACTTTTTAGAAAATAGTCATAATTTGACCTTTACACTTGTTTTCTATTAATAGATGTATCTCACCTTCACAATCTTTCAAGGTAGTTTATCTTTACTTCTTGTCCTGGCATATCACCACTTGGATCAGAAACTCTTAACAAAATTCATCCTCATGAAAATTCAACTAAAGATAGTCTGAATATTCTGACTCCTTTTTACTTTATAATGTTTACTGAATGAAAATGATCTTAGTGAAGTAAACTCATGACTTTAAAATTAATGTTACTGAAAGTGTTCTTTTTATCTACCAGAAGCACATAATTTAAGGAACTTTTTGATAAGTTATACATCCTAATGAAAGACTTTTTCATACAAAGTAAATTTTCCCATAGCTTTATGAAGAAGCTTCAATAAACTAAAATACATTTGTTTTTGAATCACTGCAATTGAAGATAAAAGTTGGATGGGGCTCACAACTCTCCCAATATTTCTTCCAGTACTTTTATTCTAATTTCATTTTTTACCATTAATGAAAACAATTTATTAATTAGATGATTGACCCATCATTAGGGCAGAAGTACAAAAGGATTAACCTGATAATACTGTCAATAGGAGCAGAGCTTTTGCTCCCTTCAAAGAGAGAAAATGCTCTTTAAAAACAGCATCACACAGAAACAGACACTCTCGTTTAGATTTACCACTTAACGCTTTAATAGAGCTACCGGTCTCTGAGACCGGACAATATTTTTGTTTGTTTATACTGGCCCACCTGTTAGGCAGCAGTGGTTCTCCTGCCCAATACATTCCCCCCCAAACCTCCCCTCTACATTCCAATTGTTGTTCATCAGTTTAATTTGATTGTTTATGAGCATTGTGTCTGTTCTGGGAACCCTACTGGTCTCTCATACCAGATAGCTCCAGTAGCATATGAACTGCATCAGGTCTGTCGTACCGGATTACTCCAAGAAGGGTTTAGTTGAATCTAAAGAGTAATGGATAACCCATCCACTAGCCGCATACTGCATGTTGATGACGTGGACGATGAATTCAAGTGATGTTAGAGGAAGTGTCTGGCAATAAATGTTGTTCAGATTCAGAAATCGATGTTTCCGACGAAGATCTCCATTTAGTGATTTCAAATGAAGAAGACTCTGATTTGACGGACTCTAGTGTGGAAAGTGATGGTCTTCTGAATGAAGAACTTGATAGAGGTGAGATACAATACAATGTAGAGCCTGAATACTACTAAGGTAAACCTAAAAAGAAAGAGCATGGCCTGAATTGGAATAGTTCTGAGCCTAGGTGTAGAGCCTGAATACTACTAAGGTAAACCTAAAAAGAAAGAGCATGGCCTGAATTGGAATAGTTCTGAGCCTAGGCAAAACGTAAGGGTTTCAGCCCACAATATTGTTAGGGGAGGATTACCCAGCCTCAGATGCAAAGCCAGAGGCGTGAGAAATCACCCAGACAAAAGTGCCCTGGCACTTGGTGATGATCCTCCAGTTAATCCACAAAAAATCCCAATGAAAGACATGCAGCAAGTGCCCCTCTCTCAAAGAAAGAAAGAGAGACAATACCAATGTATCAGATGCTCGAAACCTATCTGCCTTGAGTGCAGCTGGAAAGTCTGTATGGATTGTGTTTGATTTTGTGGTAGAAAGAGAATTACATTTCTTTTTATAAAATGCACAGAAAATAACTGTTAACAAGTTGATTATATTTTTAGTTTCATAAAATTATACAACATGATTATTTTGATGAAAATTTAGTAATATTTTAAGAGTTTTAGATTCATTAAGTGAAATTGTAACTTTGTAATAATAAAATATACTGGAAAACTTTTATTTAGTGTTGATTTAGAGTTTCTATTACATATAGGTTGCCAATGCTTAATGTTTATGTTTGTAAAATAAAATCTAACCACCCGGTCTGTCAGACCGGATAGCTCCAATATGAATCCATGGCTCCATTAAAGTGTTAACCTACATAAGTTAGAAGCTAGTGATCACACCAAGAACTTTTGTCCATTCTGCGTTATAAAATAGTAATTGATGCAAATTAAGATAGTTGAGAATTGCTTATGTCAATATAAGTTTAATTTTATTTCTTGCATCAAATAGTTTTCCCAAGATTGTCAAATGAATTAGTGAACAGCTTCAACAGCTTGACCTTTTTAACTTAGCACACATACACTGTTAACTCCAAAAAATTCATTAAAACATTTTGGATTAAACCAAAATGTTGTGGGGGTACTAGCATTCCTTTGATGTCTTGATTGCTTCCTTTGATGCTTCCAAATGATGAACATGGTCTCCAGTTCAAAAACACCTCAAATTATAAAGAAAAGGAAATTATTTATCTTCAACGAATAAAAATGAAGAATGACATAATAGAAGATAACGAATGGCAGGATACCAAACTGCATGAGGAGGAAGTTTTCAATATCTAAAGTACTGAAGATTGAAAAAGATTGACACTGACAGTATACAAACCTGATTGCAATACTAAAACTCTTTAATTATCTATTCCTTTGGAGTCCTATGCTCTGAAAGAAATAAGAAGCTTAGTACTTTGAAATTTTCTAACATTTTTGTGTACCTATTTGATTATAATTAATTTAATTTTCAATTGATCAATTAATTCCATAATTAATAACTTAATTGCAAATGATAAAGGGATATAATTACTTGAAGCTATATTTTTTCGAGCACAAATTATAGCTTCCACTACACTATTACAGGTCCTTAACCCTGCTGTGGTCCTAGAGTTCATTTAGAGCCAAATGAAATTTTAATTTTTTTTTATAGCTCAAGATAAGATTTTAAATTTATTTTCAACATGAAAAGAGTTACGATTTTTTTCACCATGTGTTCTTCGGGTACATTTGGACCAGTTGCATTTCTCAAATTGAACTGCTGTTAGACATTTGGTGTAATGAATTCGTACTAATCAACTACGAAAGGATCGTATTGTCATCGGGGACTTTATTTCCTGATCAAGTGTACGATGGCAATGTTTCGTCGAGCAAATACGTCATCGAAATTCTAAGAACAGCTACCCCATTAGCTGGCAAAATCGAAGCTTTCTGTACTATGGCAAGATAGGTCTTTCGAAAATTTGAAAGTAGTAATCAGATGTGTTTTTTTCTCTTCCGATATTGTATAATCCTGGATTCTGTGTAACAATCCATGAATAATTTGTCGTTTTTCACGGTAATTGTTCGTTTCGACAGTACTTGCCAAATACGGAGAGAAATTTTGGGTTCTTTGTGACAATGTAATACACTGGCAATGGAGAAAGGCAACCTGAAGAACAAAATCTGGAAACGAAAGCTGTGCTACAAATATCCTTATGTCTGAAGGGTCAATAAAAGTTGTGACTTCAGAGGGCGCTGAGTTGGGTCAGAACCTTCTGAAACGGGACATCACACTCGCCCGAAAACAAACGGGTCTCAAAAACACGATCACTCCAATGCGCGAAAACAAATCTTCTAATCCGCTAAAACTCCAAACGACGCAGAAAGTAAGTTCTACTCCGCTTCTACATTAACTTTTGCGAACTACCCGACATTAGTGTTGTATGTGTCAAGAAAGAACAAGAGCGTTGTTCTTCAAAGCACACTACAATAATGCAAGAGCTGCGCGTCTGAAGAAAAGAAACCAGAAATAATAATCACGTGTAATTCTACTAAAGTAGCTGTTGAAAAATTATGATTATCAGTTCTTATTAATCGAAAAGAACAAATGTGGTGGCCCATTGTTTTATCTAACAAACTAGACATATCTTGCATCAATTCATAAGTTTTGTTCACAAAGGTAAATCCAGATTGAAAACAACAACAACTTCAAATTCCATTTTGTTCGATTCTACTCGAAAAAAAAAAGGCGGGGAAGATAGCATCTGTGTCGCAAAACAGACAAGAAAGTTGCTTTGCACTGTTCCAAATTAAAATATTTACATGTAAAAATCATGTCAATAACATTTGCAGTGCATGTGTGTAATAAAATTTTTCTACTTTTGCTATACATTCATCAATTTACTACCATGCATTATAGGTGACCACTGTTTTACATTATTGCACGATCTTGAAAATGAAATAAATGTGTATAATTAAAATTTCTGTGTATAATTTTAATTTCCTATTATATATACTAAATATAATAATTGAAAAAGTAAATAACGTGCAATAGAAATTATATGGGTCCATTTGGGCCCAAGGATCTTAAGAAAGAGTAAATTTGAGGACTGCAGCAAGGTTAACAGCACTGCCATTACTAAAATTAGTTACCAGCAAAATAAAAAATATAGAAAACACATGATAACCACGGGAATGTGCAGTAACTTTTAAAATGTGCCCTTTTATATAAATATATGTAATTTACAATAATTTATTGAAGGAATCTTCAACCTTTCACACTTGTAGGAACCCTTCGAACTCGCAATTTTAATGAAGGAACCTCAAGTTTAAGTAGAGATAACATAGTTTATCTAAGCTTTTTTCACTCAAATTTGCAAAATTATTTAAACTGTCGAAAATTTATATAATAGAGTGATTGTCACATAATATTAATAATTTAACACTTGGGTATCTGTTTTTTTTTTCACTTTGAACAATCAAAGTACAAAATTTTCAAAAAAGGGTTTAATTTTTCTCATATTCTGAAACATGACGTTTCACATAATTTAGTTTGAATCATCAGATGTGAACAAAATTTGAATAAATTCATTTATGTTTGAAAATGAAACAAATCTGAAAATGGAAAAAAAAATCCTTAGTTTTGTGCATTTTTATTTTATCTTTATAATTTTTTTAATTGTTTTATCAATCTTTCATGTTTGAACAATTAACTTCCTTTTTACATCCAATTTTTGAACATTGTAATTTTTACTAAATTATTATATTAGTTTAATATTTCATTAAGACAGTCCACTAGCCCGTCTACTACACGAAAAATTCCTTGTATAGACGATTTCAGTTTTATGTGTATTTTGTCTATGCAAATAGTGATCACTTGCAGAATCTCTATGAACGTTTCAGGGAACCCAGGGTGAAGACCCCTGGCCTAGGATTTAATTAAAATAATAGTTATAGCTAGACATCAGATGTTTAGACACTAAAAAAGAAGGTGCCTAAAAGGCACTGAAAATGTCAAGAATAAGAAGAAAAAAGGCACTATCATAAATTACATTCACAATAAAATTAAAAATTATTTTTAGAACTCCATACATATATAAAACTGTTCTACATTTTATTCTTAATAGTTTCCATTGCAATATATTACCAATAATTTTTCAAGGATCGCAATTTCAAATCTGCAATGATTGGGAGACAAAATCAGTTTGAATACAGAAAAGGATTTCTGAACACCTAAGGTGTCTGGCATGTATTTTAGAAGCCCAACATTAGCAACACTGAAACCTTGTGGGAATTTACTTTTGTTTCCACTCAAAAGGTGCCCTTGGTGTATTGTCAATCGACCATTTTCTCAGAACATGGCTAGTATTTATGAAATAGGGAAATGGAGAAAATATGTCGGTATACTTTCAGGAATTCTCTCGTATTTCAAAATACAAATACGTGAATTGAAGGTTTCGTAACGAATGATCAGATTGGACCATGGCCGATTTTCTGATACCTTAGCATTGTACATAAAAATAATACACAAAAGGCAAGAATGTGCAATAATTGTAAAGAAAAGGAATTTATGCAAAAAAAAGGTATTTATGCTAAAATAAGCATTATAAAACTTTGTCATAAGTCATCATTTGTCATGATTCGTGCACATATATTATCAGCCTTTAAATAAGTTTGCTAGAAAAAAATAGGCATTTCCCTAAACATCTGATGTCTAGTTATAACTTTTCACTTAAAGTTTTGATTCAGTAGAAAATCTCCAAAATAAGTCTTCATGTACCTTGTTTTGTGAGTCTTGCACCAAAAGACTGGGTGAGAGAAAAGGCAATATTAAAAATATTGAAGTCGCCAGGTTTGACAACATTGTCTATTTTACTCAAAAATATACATATAAACATTCTTAGAATGTACCATAAGAGCAAATATTGTAAGTAAAACACTTACCAAAATACAGAACTGTTACTGATATTTTGAGGCAACCATTTTTCTGTTTGTTAATTTTTTTTTTCACAATATATGTTTTGATTTTTATTTCTTAATCAATTAACAGTACTGTACTTCAGCAAATCCTTTACATACAATTCATATTTGTATTATATTACAGGTAAATACAGATACATGTAATTCATCAAGACACCTTAATGTTCTGCTTGTTGGCAAATAGAGGTACATGATTTCGATGCATATTTGTAATATTGTAGAGACAATGCTGGATTATGTAAGGAGAATAGGTCAGTGGAGAGCACTTTCACGATCTACATGGAATGCTTCGATACCAACACCATGCAAAAATCATTTCAGGTTATTGTTGTGTATAATTACATCAAAGTTACAAAGTAAATGAATGGAAGACTTGATATATATAATTTACTTAAGATGATGTTCTGTTACTCATAATCTAACAATGCATGACTGGAATTCTCAAGTGACAGACAACTCCCTCCCCTCTCAAAATACAAACAAAAACAAACAAGAGAAACGAAACAAAATTCTCCTGAGCCCACTCCATATGGGCGGTCATGGTCGAGAAGTGGACAGAGAATTCCTCCTACTATTCCTGCTTTTTAATTGATTTATGTAATAGGCAGAGAAAATATGTAAAGTTAATTTACTGCAGCCTGAACCTTTAACTGCACCATTTCCATAATTTTATTTTTCCAAGTCAGTTCTTCTCTCCAAATTGCACCTGGAGAACTAATCCAGGTCACACTGGGACTCTGTATTCAACAATCAGCCAGTATGAGATCTCAACACAACACAGAACAAAATCACAAAACCTTCTTCCTAGCCCAAACCAGGAGGCGGTGCATGAGATATAGGCAAGGGGCTCCAAACTTTGAAGCTCCATGTCTCCAAGTAACAAATTTAATCCACAGAAGAGGCCTGTACTTCACAGACCCCAAATGGGTCAAAATGAAGGACATAAAGAAAACATGGGAGGAAAGGCAAAATAAAGGAAAGAGGAAAAGAAAAGGGAAGGAGAGGCGAAAGGCAGAAGGAAGTGCAAAACAAAGGACAGAGGAAAAGGAAGGGCCAAAAGCATATTGAAGGAGAGAGAAAAAAGGAGGGAAATGCACAAAGAAGGACATGAAAGCCAGGAAGGAGGAAAAACAAAATAAAAGGCACAAGCAAGGATAGGACAAAACAAAGGTGGAAAATCAAAATGAAGGGGAAGGAAAAGGACGGCGGAAAAGCGTACGGAAGGAGGAGATGTAAAAGCAGGGAGAGGGCAAAATGAAGCAGGAAAAACCACATGACGGAGGAGAGGCGAAAGCAAAGAGAGAGAGAAAGGAAGGAGGAAAACCACAATGACGGAGGTGAGGCGAAAGCAAAGAGAGAGGTAAACGAAGGAAAGGCGAAAGCAAAAGGAAGGAACTGGTGGAGGGGCGGGGACGGAGCGCCTAGCGCTTGCGTGCGGGGGCGGGTGCGGGCGGGGGCCGCTTGCGCAGCGGGCAGTAGTAGACGCGGTGGCGCGACAGCTCGATGGGGCGTCGGAAGGCGGCGCGGCAGTCGGCGCAGGCGAAGGGCGCGTGCGGCGAGTGCTTGTCCTTGAAGTGCAGCTGCAGGTTGCTCTTGAACTTGAAGGCGGCGTCGCACGCCACGCACACGAAGGGGCGCGCGTGCGCGGCGCCCGGGCGCGGCTGCACGCCGGCCAGCTCCACGCCGCACGCGGCGCGCGCGCCCAGCCCCAGGTGCGCCGGCAGCGCCGCCCACAGCACGCGCGGGCGGTGCACGAGGCGCGCGTGCTGGCGCAGGGCGGCCGCGTCGGGGAAGGGCGCGCACGCGCAGTAGCTGCACGCCACCGCGCCGCCGCCCGCGCCCTCGCCCAGCGCCGTGCCCACGCGCACGCGCTCGCCCGCGCGCAGCCCCGGCGCGCACGCGCTGCCCTCGTCGTACACCGCCAGCGGCTGAGGACACAAACAAATACCTTAGCCAGAGTTGTGCCCTGGACTATAGTTTTACATTTACGCGTGTTTTGTACACGTCATCTATACTGCGAATTCAGTCGCTGTCTGGAGGAGAATTCGACCGACCGGCTGCTCTGATCGGTAGTTTTCCGTGCTTTCTCCCATTAACAGCAGTACCCTAACAAACGGGCCACGGACCGCGCGCGATTTTTCCTTCCTCTTCATTGTCTTATCCTCACCCCTTACACTCACATACACACTAACATACACTACACTACCACACATGTCGGCAGACCGGTCGGGAGCTTACAGCTTGTCCCGACTGGGGCGGTGGGAGATACCTGGTTGAGGAAAAAACCCGCTAGTCGACGGTAGGTCGGCGCCAGATCTCGCCATCCAGCAGAGAAAAGATCATCGCCACCTCCCGAGAAAAAAAATCGCACTACACTTACGGGACCAATGACCTAAGTAGTTGACGCGCCCGGAAACATGGCAATCAATCAATCAATAAATATACTGCGATTTTTGTAACTTTGCCTCTCAAGGCCACTGAAATCCCATCTTCGCGACGGAATATGTGACGGCATTTCGCGTCTTTCTCGGTCTTGCCGGTAGAAGTCGCATGATCGCAAGCACTGCTTTATAAGGTCGCGATCATGCGAAATCTAGCGGAACGACTGAGAAAGATGTGAAATACCGTGACATATTCCATCGCGAAGATGGGATTTCAGTGGCCTTGAGGGGCAAAGTTACAAAATCGCAGTATGCGTGTAGTCGACGTGGCTCTTTTTCCGTATAGACTACGTGACCCCTCGACTTATCTCCCCCAGCGGGGTCGAGCTCCAAGCTCCAGACATGTGCGTGGTGGTGGATGAGTGTGTTTGTAAGGGGTGAAGGTAGGGCAAGGAAGAGGAAGGAAAGATCGCGCCCGCGGTTGCCCGCTAGAGGTTCTGCACTGCTGTAAGCGCCGGGCTGGGCACCTAAACCTTTTCGGCTTTTGTCCTCACCCCCCTCAGGCGGCTCAGGCCTCCTTCAGGCTCAAAACCGGATCACGCCGGCACGCAGACTTGGGCCCCTGTCCCAGCCAGCTCAGAGCTACTAAGAATTCAGATTAGCAGAGGAGTAGGTTTTAAGTGCCACTAATACGCGCTGAGAATAAAAACCTCTACCCAATCGTCCGTGATCCATTTGTTAGGGCACTTCCCCAGCATTCGCCTGGTATTAAAGGCAGAAACTACGGAAAACGTCCTCTTTGAGCGCCCGCCGCCAGAATTCCCCCCTTTCGGCGGCCGAATTCGCCCTCGTAATGCAGTAAGTGGGAATCCGCCGCCGCTGGCACTCGGCCCCTGGCGCGGCCGGCGAGGCGCTGCAGCGGCGACAGTTCTCACGTCACGGGGTCAAAAATCTTAGTTTGGAGAAAGCAAGGGTTAGAGTATTGAGCCAACGCTTTTTCCCAATGCTTTTTTCTCATTAAGGAGTCAACATTTGAATTCGGTTTTTACTAAAATAAAATATAGATACTTAACTACTTAAGTTTTAGTACTTAACCCAATTTGACCAAAAATTGACTGAAGAACTTTTACCCTGTGACCATGGATTTTATAGTTCGTTCCCTGCTCTCTGTTCTCCAACCCACTTCAACATCACGTGTGATTCGCATTCCATCTCGCAGTTGCAGAAGGCTATTGCAGGGCATCGCGCTGACTTTAAATGTCACGCAACTGTTGTTGCGTGAGCCAACTCAACCGGGCCCTCCCATGGAGGGGACTGTACAAAACACTGATGTTTGGATGGACTCTGGCATAGTTCTGATATTTTAGTTTTTTAAACAATCTCTCGAATGATTTCCAATTACTACTTCTTTTTTTTTTCAATGGAATAAATGGTTCATTAAGTGAGGTAACATGCCTCTACAAAAAAAGTTTTAATGCAGCAGGCTTTCACACATTTAGAGGTACAGTAATTCACGAACTTAACAGTTCTGCCTGAAGAATGAAAAGATTCAACCTCATCGGCCAGTTTAAAAGAGTCGAAGTGCACATCATATTGAAGCGGAGACCGAGTGCTCACCGGCGGCTGCGTGGCGGGCTGCGTGGGCGCAGGCGCCGGGGCGGGCGGGGCCGCGGCGGGCGCGGGCGGCAGGGCGGCGAAGGCGTCGACGTCGTCGGCGTCGGCGTCGGGCAGCCCCGGGTCGTCCACCGCCTGCTCGGCCGCCAGCTGCGCCACCGCCGCCGCCTCCTCCTCGCCCGGCACAGGGACTGAGAGCGGCTGCGGGGGCAGGGGTGGCGGGTTGTCGAGCGTGAGGATGCGCAGGCCCGGGCAGGAGGCGTCGGCGGCGGCCGCCGCGTCCCCCGGCCACGCCACCGGCAGCCCGGTCACGAGCAGCGGCGGGGGCGGCGGCGGCAGCGCCGGCTCCGCGGCCCCCGGCCCCGGCGCCTCGAACACCGCCACGGGCGTCGCCTGCCACTGCACCAGCGCCGGGGCGTCCGCCGCGTCGCGCTTCGCCTCCGGTTCCAGCTGCAACCAACGCAGCGCACCGGGTCGCCAACAATGGAAACATTGCATTCAATTATACTGCGATTTTTATACCTTTGCCCTTCAAGGCTCATCTTCGTGATGGAACATGTCTTTCTCAGTTTTGCCGCTAGATATCGCATGATCGCGACCGTATCAAGCAGTGCTTGCGATCATGCGACTTCTACCGGCAAGACCGAGAATGACGCGAAATGCCGTGTGATACTCCTTCGCGGCCAAAGAGGCTTGAGAGGCGGAGTTAGAAAAATCGCACTATAATGCCTTATTATACGTGGCGAGACTCAGGCCATGAGGCCTGCTCTTCCGTCTGACCACCCAAATTCCGCTACGCTCCTCTCACCAACTAGCGGAGAAAGATGGCATTACTTGGGCGACGAAACAGACGGTTTTGAATTTAGCTTAGAGGAATCATTTAGGCTTGAGGATCTTTTACATGCAGAAAATCTACAACATGGGACAGCAGGCTTTACTTTCCCTCTGAAGGAAGGCGTACGAACTGTTTCTTCGCCCATAAAAATCCACTGCTTCGATCGGGTTTGAACCCGCCACCCAAGATGGGTGGGAAAAATTGAGAGGACCTTTGTATGTCTCTGGTGCGCACCGATTTTTGCTCGTTCAGGGGCAGCCAAAGGTCACGAACCACATGACAACACGGGCCACGAAGTCGTGACATGGGCACTTCGCTTGAAAAGCCATGTCAGACGCTGGCCACCATGTTGCTTGGAGAGCGAGAAGTATTGAGAACCATTTTGAAAGCAGCATAAAGTGACAATTTTCAACGATGAAGGTGTACAAGATGCAATATTTAAAACAAATGCATCATATATCTATTTTAATGCCTTGTAAGGTGATAAATTTGGTATTTAAAATTCCCGCTAATATTGTGACGCAAACTGGTCCTTGAAACTCATTGGCTTAAGTCGGATACGATGTCCTAGAGCCCATCCATCTCTTCTTACCAGCATGGATTCACGCGTGATCTTTCCTTCCCCTTCCTTGTCCTATCTTCACCCCAACGGCTCCAATTTTGTTCTTTAAATTTCTTCTTCTGATAACAAAATACCTACAAAATATCAGTTGCTGAAATTTTTGATAACTTACTGTTTACGTAGTTAGTGATTGAAAACTGTATAAATACGTATGTTCCGGTTTTTCCAATCAAATCACGCTTTTTTCACTAAGATTTGTTCAAAATCACGACAGACGAAAAATAATCTGGCAACGCTGACTGTAGTAGAAAAAAGCATAATAAAAATATAATTTCAAACATTATAATAAACAAAAAATATTATGCGAGAAAACCAATAGCATTGTTTCATGAGGCCGAAACATTCAGCTCAGTTCAGTTTTCTTTTGAAAGAGAAAAACACTAAAATATCTCACTGCTACACAAAAATCTGCAATGTATGCACTTAAATATGCCGCATATATTAAAATATGCAGTTAAAGAAAAAATCCCAGAAATAAACAATTATGCAAAATAAAAATGGGCTATATTTGTTTTATTTTTGGTGATAAGTAAAGCTATATACATTTCCTTTCGATATGCGCAATGCATGTAATTCGAATTGCATGAAATTCCGCGGTCTACTGATTAGCCTATTCGATTTCTTTGCTCAGAAATTGTAATGTCAACCGTTGCATGTAATCTATGGTTCCTGCTTATCAGCGCCATTGGCGGTTCAGCCGATTTCGGGATAACTAAAGACATATTTCCGGGTAAAGAATAATCCAAGCCAAATATTTCCAAGCTGATTGGACTTGAACGAATAGAAGCCTCTATTGCATCAGTAATTCCAACATATTGAGTTGTTCATCCGAACTAGTTATCATCACATTTTTTACGTCAACTTTCTTTGGTGTTAGGTCATTTTTTAAAACATTTTAAGAGCATTTTATTGAGCGTGTTTGGCAATGTTTAGGTCATCAAAATTCGCCCTTAGTTTTAACCAATTATTTTTCACCGTTTTGCCCCAACACTGATTTACGGATGGTAGAACATACAATCTAAATTAAGTTTGCAAAAGTTAAATAAATTAAATTTAAAAGAATTTTGCCAAACCTAAAAACAAAATTAAATAATAAATTTGCCAAACCTAAAAACTAAAATGAAGAAAAGTAAACGAAATTACATTAACTTTGACGTGATTAAAACCATACATCTAAACAACGAAACATCACTAAACACAGGCGAACTAACACAGGTAAACAACGGAACACGAACTTTCTGAGCTCAGTGTAATACCGCAGCCAAAGCACGTGGCACCGCAGCTGTGGCTGATCCAACAGCAGAACGTATCTCTTCCTACAAAAAATAATAAATTTTAAAGATATTCACCACGAGCTCGGTGAAGCATCATACTTCGAACACCACCCTTTCGGTTTTGTTTTTGAAGAAAGAAAAAAAAAAAAAAAGAAAAAGAAAAGAAAAGAAAAAAGCGATAAGAGGATAATATTCCTTTAAGCTGTTAATTTTAGTCTTATAATTATCAGGTAGAAAAGGTGAAGAAAGCTAGTTATTTTCGAATTAAAACATTTTATTGGCTTTACTTTTGAATACAATATTGAAGAGTGCAATTAGCACTATCCGTTCGAAAAGTTTGAAGAAAAAAATTGCAGCCATTTATCAGAAAATGGCGTTTAAACGTTTCTAAAAATGCGGAATGTGGAGTTCATTTTAACAGAAAACGGTCGAGTTTTCGAGAAAAATTATTTAAAGCACATGTACTCATAGAATAATGTGAACAAATCGCCGCTAATGTAAATATTGACGATGCGAGAGACAAGTAAAATGTTTTTGTAATTTTCGAAAAAAACAAAAGAATAGAACAATATGCCGATTATGTCAACTCATAGAGTACATTAAGCACTATCCCTGCCAAAAATTTAAAGAAAAAAATTGAAGCAGTTTTTGAGAAAATTTTGAAATTATCCGGGGGGCTTCATATCACCTCCGAATTTTGAAGAAAGGTTTTCAAAATTTCAGCGCCAGATCGACTGAGGAATATCCATTTGGAAAAAATCATACGTATGGTTTAGGCGATAGTCGTGTTTATAGACGGACAAACAGACGAACGTTTTGCTGTCAATTGATTTTTCGGTATCAAGGACGCAAATCAGGGATTCTGGCTACACCACGTGTTAGAGGATTTTTCTTTCTAAATTTAGCAACTGGATTTATCCACTTTTTCGGTCCTGCAATGAGAGTTTTTCTGCTGAAAATTCGCCGTTTTTTCGCGCAGTATTACCTAACTTTCACTGTACCACGTTTACTAATCCGTATATATGTACGTATACGGGAAAGTAAATATGACGTTTCATTCAAATCCGCCCCCAACTAATAACTCTTTTCCTGGTGACGATATTTTAATATTCATTAATAATGTCAACTCTACCGGAGGGCGGCGGCGCCAATAAGCCTAACCGAACGGAGGGCACATTGGTATTACACGCGCACGTTTTCTTGAGCCCCGGAATACCTACCCTTCACTCCTTTGCCAACATTAGTTCAATTAAGAATAAACGATAGGAACGAGCGTTGTAGACAAAAATATGACAACCAAAAATGTACACTCCCGAGTAATAGAAACTATTTTGCATCGAAAAACGAACTACAAATTTGATACAAAATTCCACTTCTGAAAATAACCAAATTCCCCACTCCTTTGGCAATTAGCGAAGCGAGGGCTCAAGAAAACGCGCGCGGATAATACGTTTCTGCGGCGTGGACTCACAAGGCCAAGCGGCGATCTGCCTTGGCGGCAAGGTGTTTGCCTCGAAAAGGCAGTTTCTTTATCGCGGTACGCGCCTTCCTGTCCCAGGTACAGCTCCCACGGGCGGGGTTGAGGTTGCAGCCTCGTGTCGTAGTCCCCAGTTTTGTGAGGCGGGGAACTGAAATCACTTGCCAGGGAGGCATAAGGGGCCGTCCATAAATTACGTAACGCAAACCTGGAGTATTTTCAATACCCCCTCTCCCACTTGTAACGTACCCGTAACGCGCACCTAACCCCCCTTAACAATTACGTAACGCTTGCGGCAACACCCCCCTAGTAAATGCAAGAAGTGAAAATAGATTATGGTACACTAAAACATTGTATTTATTTTACTTGTGTTGTATATTAAAATGAATGATAATTAAAGTAGAAATTAGTTGGAGTTGCGAGTGAAGGAGAATATTTGGGCGAGAAATGGTTGATCACAAGCTATGCACACGCTGTCCTGGATGAAATGCAAGAGCGAGAGTCTAGAGCGCCAATTTAAATGGATTCTAGAATAAATTTCATATCAGTTTTGAATATTTTCTTCGTAATCTTACAGATTAAAAAAACGTTGAAAAATATTTCTATTTATTTTAACAATTTACAATCAATAACTTTACTTTATTTATGTTTTTAAAACAAATTAATTAGTTAATATTATCATGTTTTAGTACAGGACTTAAAAAAGGATTTTTTTCAGCAAATGCTGAAAAATCTTTTAAAAAGTTATCAATGTTACGTAACACTTAACTAATACCCCCCTATGTAACACTGCCTCAGACCCCCTCCCCCCCGTCTTTAGCGTTACGTAATTTACGGACGCTCCCTTAGGCCTCACTCACAATGCAAACTTAAACGTAAACGTAACGTAGCCGCAAAACCTAGAAGTGTGTTATTAAGCGAGACCATTCACAATGCCTTGACGTAACTGTAGACGTAAGACCGTAAACTTCGCAAGCTCCAAGCTTTTACGTTAAGTTTACGTCGGAATTCTACCGAAGACCAATCAGAGAGAAGCATGGAAGTTCAATTTCAGATTGTGTTCAGGTAGTTTGTGGTTATGTCATTGTTATTGTAACGTAGAGAACTAGTTAACGAATGCTTCTGATGCGTGTTTGTGAATTCAATGTAAGACTTTGGACAATTTTTATTGTGACTTTAACCTGAGATGGCGAATAAACTAATTATGTCCGACGAATTACTCATGAATTTGGTTCATGAGAATCCTTCTTATAAGATGAAGGAAATGTGAGCACTACTACATCTACTCGCATGTATATAAAGACAAATCGATAAGAATCTCGAAGAAAAAGCTAGAAATCATGGTGGAAAGATCTTTTCACCATGTTAGAGACGAATCGATCAAGTTTCAGTACATTGAATTCTGATTGGTTCAGGCGAAACTTACGTTCGTCATTATGAATGCTTCGTTTTACGTGTAAATTTTGCGGCTAAGTTTACAGCATTACGTTACGTTTAAGTTTGCATTGTGAATGAGGCCTTAGCAAACTGCACGTCATTCATTCGGCACCGACCACTCTGATTGGCCACTGGGCGCGGGGCACGAAACCGCGCGAAATTTAATGGCGGGCTTATGTCCACGTGAAGCGATAGAGTCATGTTCAATTCACATCAATTGAATAAGAAGTCATAGCTTTCTTTTCAAGCGTTTCGCTGTAACATTCTAGACTGAAGTGTGGTTCGAGATTATTTATTACTTCAGAAATGACCCTCTATTTTATCTCGAGTATTATTTTTATGAGATTAAACAAATAGGCGTAAATTAAATGGCAAACCGAAATGGAAAGTTCCACTACAGTTGCTATTCACACTGATTGAAGAGTAGTTTCTAATGTTAGAGAATGTCTCGATGGTCTCGCGGGTGTGAGAGGTTTTGATTGATTGATTCGTGTTCCCAGGCGCGTCAACTACTCAGGTCATTAGTCCCGTAAGTGTAGTGCGTGTTCTTTTCCTCGGGAGGTGGCGATTATCTTTTCCCCCGCTGGGTGGCGAGATTCGGCGCCGACCTATCGTCGACTAGCGGGGTTTCCCCTCAACCAGGTATCTCCCACCAGCGAGGCACCGCCCCAACCGGGATAAGCTGTAAGCCCCCGACCGGTCTCCCGGCGTGTGTGGTAGAGTAGTGCATGTTAGTGTAAGTGTGGTGTGAGATGCTTTATCGGGGAGCCGCTCCGGGAATGTTGCGGTCCTGCGCATGGGCATGCCAGCCTGACGTTGCATTAGCGCAACCCGTGATGACGTCACTTCCATCAGTGGCGTGCGGTGATAATTTCAGTAGGGGAAGCACTTTTGAAGTCCAAGGTATAAAAAACGTAAAACAGTTAAAGATGATGAATAACAAAATGTGAATATTAACCCGGGCGTCTTGCATACGAACGTAAATGGTCGCCCGGGAGTAAACAGACCCCAGGGAAAATTTCTTTGGCTAAATGCATTCGAACATTATAAACAAATATAATTCGGTATTTACGTGACATACAACTTACCCTTATTTATCGAGTACTTAGTTATTTAAAATTATTAACAAATTTTTAAAATCCATCAAAACATTAAAGCATTTTTTTTCTTTCATAAAATGAAAAATAAGTGCGTAAACTTTAATGTATGGTGAATGTTAATTTGAAAATGTATCTACAGAGTTCAGTAATAATGTTTTTCACGATCTATACAATGGATATGATGTCCGTTCTACTGTTTCTTGCACTTTTCACATTCTCTGGATGCTCGGCGGTTTAAATTCTTCGGACAAATTTCACGTCCTGTTAGTTCTCTTTCTTGCATCTTACGTTTCTTGTTTTTGCTCTGAGTGCAAATATTGTATTATTTTTGGTATCAACTCGGTATTTTTGGTAACAATCCTGGTAGAATCCTGGTAGTTCTCATAATAACACCCATATAACTTCCGTCTGCAATTCTCATGTGTGGCGATTCCTCGAAATATCAGTAATGTTTTATTCTTATGAAAGTTGATCGTGCCTACTTCGAAAGTAACCACCCGAAACGGAGATTATCGTAAGAGATCCGTGGGCGTTGCACCGCGCGGTCGGCTCTGCCTGACAACGCGGGTTGTTCCCACTTTCCTCGCTATACTGCGATTTTTCTACGAGCGACCCTCAAGGCCACTCAAATCCCATCTTCGCGATGGAATATGTCAAGGCATTTCGCGTCTTTCTCAGTCGTTCCGCTAGATTTCGCACGATCGCGACCGTATGAAGCAGTGCTTGCGATCATGCGACTTCGACCGGCAAGACCGAGAAAAGACGCGAAAAACATATTCCATCGCGAAGATGGGATTTGAGTGGCCTTGAGGGTCGCTCTTAGAAAAATCGCAGTATAGATGCCATGACTACTGCGCGGAATGACTTCACCGATTGCATTCCCTTCTCGCAAGGGAGAACCAGAGGGAGAACTGCAGAACAGTACGCAAAGAATTAGCTTGTTCAGAATACTTTCTTTAACTTAATATAAACGTTCTCGATATTATTAGGTGCTTTACACTTTCATTGTATTATAATGTAGTTAGCACGTACTAAAATACCCTCAAAAAGCCAAAATAATAAATTCTTTCGAACTTGAAATTGCTACCAGTCATTCACAAGGGAACGAATTCTCATATTCATTATCCTCGCGCCCTCACGGACCGACCCGAGACATGACGTAGTCGAGCGCCTGAACTTTCGAAGAACGAAGCTTCACTGACGTCACGAGACGAATTTACACACCGTTTTGAAAACATCGATTGTTACGGTTCAACCACTAGTACGTAGCTCAGAATCTGAGTTGATTAAACAGTTTTGCTTTGACCATAAGCAAAGAATATTTTACATATTGAAAGAATTTTTCTGTGCTTTGCTTAGGGGAATGACTCATTCCCCTCATTCCATGGAATGCACGCCACTGACTTCCATCGTGGGTTGCATTAACGATGCAATTGGAGTTGAACCATTTACAGAATTGACAGATGGTTTGGACAGCACCTTCCCAAAATGGGTCTCAACGCCCCCAAATTGTCAGCTTAAAAAAAAGTATGGAATAATGAATTGATTTACGAAAATAAAATGTTTTATTACTTAGGACTACGGAACTTCATTCGAAATGTTTAGTGACCCTCTGCCCCCTTCTAAATGCAGTACTTGAAGGGGGATTGACACCTTGCCAATTCCAGAAAACCGGCGATCCTTGTGACTGGGGGGGGGGGGGGTAATAATTTAAAAAGTTTTTCTACATTACTGAACTCTACAAAAAATTGACACAGTTTTGTTCATTTCTTTAAAATATATTTACATTTCTTTGTTTTTTAATGATCTAAAAATAATTAAGTATTCCCGGGGGGTTATTCTTAAAACTATTGCGCGATGCGATTCTCGCATAATCGCTAGACACTGTCTATGTCGGATATGCTTAGCAAGAGACAGCGGGTGGCAGTGAAATGAGAAACGCAAGACCAATTTTCATATTCTGTTCTCTATCTTTCTAATGAAGAAGAAAAGGACAGAATTCTAATGAAATAGAAAAAGTTACAAATTTTAAGTTGGAAAAAAAAAATTATAAAAAATATTTGAAATTGAAAAAAAAAGACAGAGATAATTTTTAAAAAACTGGAGACCGGAGATGAAGCTCAAAACCCGGAGTCTCCGGTCTAAAACCAGAGAGGTGGCAACACTACATGACAGTGGGATTGGGCCCTGATAGAGACGGAAAGACAGTGTACCCACCCTGGGGTGAGTAAATCCCCTTGGTATGAAATTAAAGTATACTGGGCGGCTCGTCGTCTTTGAGCACAAATAACTTAAATAACACAATGTTCCGGCACAGCCAGATGTAGAAGTTCAGTATTCTCCAGAAAGCACACCATTCCTTCTAAATTCGGCCTTGCAAGATTCAGAGGGGAATGCCAGCAAGAGAAATGCATTTTATCATACTTTCTTAAATGATTCTCCACTACATAATTTCACCAATGTATCACCAAAAGAAACATAAAATACAACTGGAAAGTAACAAAATATTTTAACAATGCAAGTGATTTAACTATTCACTGAGAACTTAACATATGGGAGCAATAATACTTAAAAACTTAATTTTCACATTGGATTTTCAAAATAGTTTCTTCTTACGGTATGATAATTGAATTTGGAGATTCTACGGAGTCCCAATTTATTCATGAAATTCATTTGAAATAACATTACCAGTAACAACACCAGTAAATCACAAAAAGGAAAATTGTTGTGAAACTGAGCAAAAATACCCTTGAAACAAATTATAAAATGTGTGTGGTATGTACATTTCTTTATAAGCATCATGCAGAATGTAAATAACTCTACTTATCCATCATGCTGAACAGAGATAGTACATGCTTATTAACCAATCAATTATATACTACTTTCCTTTCTATTTTTTATACAATATAAGTTACACCAAATACAATATTGTAATTGGTCTTGATATAACAATCAAATTTAGTAAGTACCTGCACAATCTGTGCGTGTAAAGTAGGGATGTTATCCAAAGACGCTTTCTTTCTCTTACTTCCTGATGACCTTTTAGATGAAGTTGTTCGTTTCGTCCTTTCTCCATTCACCGCACTTGCAGTACAATGCTGTGACTCAAGTTTTTCACAAGTTTGAACAGAGTGGATAATACCATGACCATTGACATATTTATTACATATTTCATTATGTATAACTTTCAACTGTGCCTCTAAACTATCATACTGATCAACCAAATGAAAGCATTGTAAACAAAGACTAAATGCTGTTTCTGATATCCCAGAAACCCACTTGTTATTTAAAATGATTTTAATTTTTTCTTTCAAAGGGGTCTCAGTCTGACTAGTAACAGAAGTCATTAAACCAAGGTCAACATAAGTACTAAGAGATCCGCAATTACATACGATACATTGCGGGCCAAGACTGGCAATATTGCCAAAGCTATTAGAATTTTCCACAAACTGGAGTAATTCCATTTCGTTCAAGAAGATACTATGACGAAACGAACACAAAAAAATCACGTGTCATTTATAAAATGAAATGGGACGAATGTCATTGAACGAAGCTTTGGCATTGCTGACATCCAGTTCGATAAATTAAATAAATGCGGCAGACTACATTATAGAACTGATGTTATGACAAGTACAGGTTATGTAATTTGAATATTAATGTAAGCACTTCGCGAATCACAACATTCAAATACGAGAATATGTAGACACATAATTTTCGAATATAAAATCAAAGCATTAAATTTACTTTACAAAATTTGCCTAATTCAAATTCACATTGTTATTGTTATAAATGGTTCATAGCACACTCTTCACCTAAGTACACTCGAATCCACTACTCCAGATGTATCTCGAAGTACGAATCGATGTGTGTCGACTTCGGTCCAATTTGTTGAAGTTGTTGATGGGAGTTGATTGAAACAAGAACTGATGGGAAAATACAAGTTTAGCTGCAGTTAAACGACAATGGAATAGTTTGGTCCAGTGAAGATTTGTTTGATATTGCTCAAACAATTTTTTATTGTGCTTGGAATAAAAGGTGCTCGATTTGAAGAATATTTCACGAAAAGTAGTTGAGTTGACGAGTGTGGGAAAAGTTATTTAATTCTGTGAGCCTTGTTCCCATTACCTGCACTAATTAACGGATGCGTAAAGAGAAAAATATTATTTTCATTGATATGTTACAGAAGACTTCAGTAAATATCAGTAGATATATTTTGACAGTTAATAGATCATTTATATTTTGTGAAGTAAGCATTTTCAATGCCATAGGTATTGTAGTAAAACTTTTACATAGTAAAGCCAATTGGTGAAATGAAGAATTGTGGGATGACTGAAAACATAATATTCGTGAAGCCGAGTTAATACTCTTTCTTTATGACAAAAGGGATTACCTTGTTTGTAGATTTGTATAATTGTAATAAATTGTGAGTTGTTTAGAATGAGTGGATCTGTTTTAAAAGTCTCTGTGAGTGATAAAAGAAAGAATGTAATGATTTCACTGCCACAAAAACGTTATTAATTTTTGGTCTGATACAATATTTTCACCATTTGTACCTTGCCATTTGACTAATTTAGACGAGGTTCCACTTGTAATTTTCTTTTCCTTGGTTTTAATGATATAATTGTGAACAATTGTTTTATAATTGTGTTCATTTGTACATTAATGTCCAAGTGTAGTTCCACAGTAGATAATATAATTATTTTTTAATAATAATATCAAATCAATATTTAACAGATTACAGAATTAATTAATTACAGATCACAGAATGGCTAAAGTCTAGTGTACGGTACCACTTACGGAAGTTGTTCAAACCGGCATTTTGCGTGTTTGCGTGTTTGCACATGTTTGCAACTGCGCAGTTTAAATACTAGACGCATTCTTATAAAAATTCTTACTGAAGTGATTTCTTATAAAAGTGAATTGGTGATTATGCGGTGGATAGACTCGAGGTTGTTTATAGTGAATGCGAGGGCCAAAGGCCCGAGCCTCGCCGTGACTTGGATCCGGGCAAGCGAAGAAAAGTTGCCTTTGAAAGTAATTTGGCATAATAATGCGGCGGGGATAAAGCTTATAAGGGCGTCTCAAAACTTTATGAGCCTTGAAATTCACTTATCGGGAAGTTTTATTCATTTCGCATCACTTCTCTATGGGGTATACCGTACACCCTACTTTAACCCACAAAATTAATTACAAATCAATATTTTTTGCATTTGAAGAACTTCAGAATGATTTTTAATTTCAGACTAGGTACAAATGGCATCTGTTAAAATTCCAGAACAGAAAGTTATTTTGTGTGGTGAGTATGGTGTAGGGAAAAGTTCATTGTTTCGTCGTTACACTACCAATACATTTGTGACAGCAACAGACAGGCAGTCAACATTAGGCCTAGATCATTTTGACCGGCAGTATAATGTTGGAGGAAAGGAAATTAGAGTAAGTATTGCAATGCTATATTTAGAAATTTATCAGTTTGTTTTGTTCAAGTCATAATGCACATTGTATTTTGTTTTATTTTGGTGCAGTTACAGCTTTGGGACACTGGGGGTATGGAACGGGTTGCCTCAATTACATCAAGTTACTATAAATTTGCTGAGGCAGCAATTTTAGTATTTTCCCTGGACAATCCAGCATCATTTCATGTTTTATCTCAACATCTTCTTGATATTGTAACGTATGCAGAAAATGCTAAAATATTTTTGTGTGGAAATAAGTCTGATTTGGAAGGGCAATCTCCTCAAGTTACCGAAAGTGATATGGAGCATTTTTGGTGAGTTGCTAATTGTTATGCATTCAAGTTGTTTATTTTAGATTATTGCAATTCATACTGTTGAACCATATTGTTCTTAATTTTCCAGTGAACAATGCCACAACTTAATAAGTGCAACTTACAAAACATCATGCAAGACTGGTCAAGGCGTAGATGAAATGTTTGCAGATATTGCTCAACATTTAGTAGAATCAAATCGATCACGTTTGGAGCTGCAGTCCATGGACACTGAGTCTTTTAAAATTACGCCACCGGATGATGTAACTGAGCCGTCCTGCTTGTGCTAACGTACTTTCCAAGAAATGTGAGTGTGAACTTCTACGTTTCCGTGAATATTTGCCTTCAAATGTTATACTTATAATTGTTACAAGTATTCTCTTAGTTCTTTATTAATGTATAATGAAGGAAGGGCTATGAACTCTTGAGTAGCTAATTTTATATCTTTTTCGTAACTTGTGGTGAAGTAAAAAATCGAAATGTGCGATTGATATTGTAGTGGGTGGATACTTTGTGTTGGTGTTGACACTTCTTGTTTTGAAGATTTAATAGAGTATAATATAAAATTTGAAACTTTTCATTATGAGCATTTTGCTGATTTATTATTCTTTATTGATTATAGGAGTAATATTTTTGTTGTGGATTGTGACGGAACAGTTTGTCTTGTTAAACCATTTTAGTAGATGTTTCTTCTGTGAAGTGTCAGTCACTCATGGAATTCATTTTATAACTACATGGGTGGTAATCTCGTAAGGAGAATGAAAATAATGACTTTTTACTGTGCTCTAGACTGGTGCCTGAATTAGTGTAGCTGAAGAAAAAAAGACATTGGGAGGCACTGCATTGTACTTTAACTCTTCGACATGCTCTGCGTTTATTATGCAGTTGCTATACATAATGTTCCATTGGTACATTTGATTTATTACTAATGTAGCTGTTGTAGCTTCTCAGGCAATTTTTGTATGAATTTTGTAAGAGATTGTATCCCTAGATTTTTTTATTTAGGGATTGTACTGTTGATGTGATGTCTGTGATGTAATGTGTTTTGACCTAATATATCTGAAATACTTATGTGAAGATTGACACCCTTCACCGCAGCCAGGATTCAGATTCCTGGGAGTCGGGGCAGGCACAATGTTGCCTGTGTGTTTGCTCATTCTGGCTCTAACAGTTTCTCAGATATCTCTAAAATTTGAATTACACTTCAAAGCAATCTTCAGATGCTCTTGAGTTTCCGTCTTCTTTATAGAAAAAGAGGACTCAATGTGCCAGGGGTAGCCCTTTGCTCTTGGCTAGAGCAGATCCATTTGCTTCCATTTTAACTACCAAAAATGACAGGTTGATTCTTTTTTATTTAATGTTGGTGCCCACGCTTTATTTTTCAAGGTTGTATTTAAATATTTTTAATGATAATTTTAGCTGGTACACATAATTAAATGTGATGTAATGATCTACAAATAGTATATTTTTTATTATTGGTTTATATTTGCTTTGTACATTTCCGATCTTCTCTGTCATAAATCTTTTTTCATTGATTACAATACTTTGCAAAATTTAAAATGTTGTCCAGATGAAATGTTACTTCAGCTATTTATTACTTTTTATTTAATATCATCTCTCTTAGATAATAAAAGTACAATGTACTCTTCAAAATATTGTAAAATATTCAAATTACTAAAAAAAATAAAATGAATGTAAGAAAATTTATTTTATTTTATTTTATTGATGTGTTATAAATCCATTTCTAGTTAATATTGCAGTTGCCGTGGTGGTTGTCATTCAATTGGTCTGAATTCTAAATTTCAGAGCTTCTTATCTCTCCTTTTTGTTTTACTTTTGTTCACATTTTTACGTACTAGATCTTTAGATTATAAATATTAAGATTTTTCGTCAATTCGATAAACATCATCATTGGGCGGTCAATTTTTTGTCGTGCTTTTTATTATGTGATGTAGGTTGTATATTGCTTTTTGTGAGAAAATGTTAAACCCGAAACTTTCAAGTGTTACCTGAACGTTGATTTTCTTCATTTCGTTTTTCTAGTTTTAGTGAAATGTCACATTTTTTGTGTGTTCGTTGTATTCAGCAAAACTGAAGGCATTTATCAAAAATAAAAATAAATTATTTATCATGCAATTTAAGTATTTCAAAACAGCATATATATCTGGAAGCAAAAGTGTCTGCCTCCTGAGATTATTTACAATTAGAATAACTCTTTCATATTGCAATTTTTTTATTATATTGAACTGAAATTATGAATTGTGATTTTGGAAATGATAATCTTACTAATGCAATGTATCATGGTTAATTTTTTAAAATTAATCTATTGGAACATTTTTGGAAGATCATTAGATTAGGATTTCAATTGAAATTACAGATGGAGAAGATTGAATTATGAACACACATTTCATAACTTCAATTAAAGATACATATCTTAACTTCATATTTAGATCTTAGTTTTGGTCATGTGTTTTTGATGAGAGAATGTGTAGTTTTGTTGTTATACTTCGGTTTTTATTTCTTGGCGCATGGGGTCTTGTCTTCGGGATGGACTATCTCAGTGTTTCGCATCGTTCTTGGTTGCGCCGCTAATAGTTGCATGATCGCCAGTTCTGCTCGATACAGTCGCGATCATGTGACTCCTAGCGGCACGACCGAATACAACGCGAAAAATACCATGAGATATTCCATCCAGAAAACAAGACCCCACAGCCAAGAAATAAAAATCTAAGTATAACTTCCAATTGTTTTAAATATACTTTTTTCATGTTTAAAATTAAGATAAGATCGTTGTTTATTCAAAAGCCTGAATAAGAAATCTTTGAAAACTCATTTGATACTATTTAATGAAGTTTGATGCAAAAGACTTGGAGTATCAGAGTGGCCAGTGAACCTTGATTTAGTGAAATCTTTGAAAACCTCTTGAAACTTTAAACCTGAGCGGGAGAAAAACTAGAATTTTGATGAAGTCAAGAGGTGTTTTTTTTTTAATCATTATTTTTATTTATTTTTTTTATTTTATTTTTTTATTATTTTTTTAATTTTTTTATTTATTAAACATTTTTATTTTCTTGCATAATGTAGTAAAGTAATAAATAATGTAGTAAATCTTGCATAATGTAGTAAATAAATGTATACTTTTTTCATTTTATACTTTCTCAATTTTTTTAAATTTTTTTTACATTTATAGTAAGGGTAAGTTTATGTTAATCTCCAGATACGATTCGAGGGATTGTAATGTCAAATGAGTGTTTTTGATGTTTCCAAAAACATAAATCTGTCTTACTATCCGTCCATCCATCTGTAAACAACACTAGCTCCTAAATCTTGTAAAGTATTTGTTTAGAAAATGAAATTGTTATCAGTCTAGCTCAGCTTGAAGTCCTATAAATATGAAAATAATCTTTTAATTTTTGGGAATACTTTCATGTCGCTTGCATAAAATTTTACGAATATTCTCAAAAATGGTCCTTCATTTTTGCTTTAATTTTTTTTTCAAGTAGAGATTGCATCTACAGTGAAAATTTGATTTTATTAATAACATTCAAAAAACAATAAAATGTTAATGTATTTTTAAGTTTTGTTTCCCAAAGACATACATAAGGTACAATTGAAAACTTTTGCATTAAGTATCCCAATTATCTATATTAATTTTGATTTAACCCTTGCAAACAAATATGCAACAACTTTGATAATATTTATTTTTGGCTTAGCAAACCTGAAGAAAAATTGGTATTGAAGTTTACTGGCCACCTTTGCTATTTACAAATATCAGTCTTGTTTGTATTTTAATCAGAGTATTACAGGTATCAATATTTGTGTGCACAATAATGGGTGGTAATCTTTACTACTTATATTTCCAATCTGCTAGCTGTGTTTTTTGAAAGTGGTTAAGAGCAGTAAACTTTTTAAGGTTTCCAGAATAATGATTGATAATAAATAGAGAGTGTAGAAAACAAAGAAAGCTCTGGTCATTTCTTGTCAGTTTTTTGATTTGCTGTGGCCAGAACTTGTGACATGGAGGTGGAGTGATGGGTTACAGTAACTGAAATAGGAAAAGAGCTAAGAAATGCTGTTGTTAATCCCAATAGTAATTAAAAAAAACCCTTGAAGAAATTCCACCCTAGGGTAAAAATATGTTCTAGACTTATCAACTATTGTTTTGTAGGAGAAGGAGTAATATTTTCACTTTACCACTTTCTAGCAAGCAGCATTAGGAATTTATAATATCAGGAACAACTGATGAACAATCTGTTTTTTAGAGGTAACATATTGTAAGAAAAATTAATAATTGCTCCAAGAATACAATAATATTATTATCTTCTGTACATTACATCAAACATCTTTGACTACTAATGTGTGAAATTTAATTGTGCTGAGTTACTTTGGTTGTGAAAAGTGTATTCTCTTGTCATGTTATTTAAAGAATTTATTTGTTATCAAAGTGGAATAAAACACTAGTTGTAATTTTTCTTATCTCACTTCTTATAGTCATGCACCTTAAATATTTTTGAAGTCCTGTATAATCCAATAAATTATGTTTTATTTCTTAAACAAGAAGAACAAGGATTTCAAATGCTGTTTTTGGTATTTATGCATGTATGTGAGTACATATGAATGTATACGACTCATGTCATGAGTAGAATTTATCCAAAAATATAAAAAATCTTAAAGACTGCAAGAATGTTATAGCATTGTAAACTAGTAAAAGGAAAATTGGTTTACTTATCTTTGTGAATATAATTTTTGTTTGAAAATGAGTGTGCAACTGGAATATTTCACAAAAACAGTGTTATTTTAATATTCTCCTCAAATCTAGATATTTCATGATCCAAAAAATAGATACAGGTACTTAAATGTAATTTCTATGTTAATGTTACATATATTGAGATCCATTTTTCTAATAAGTTGTGGTTATTTTTTATACACAAAATGTGGGAGTAGCGGAATTTTTTTATTATGTTTATTGCCAAGTTTTAAATAAATTATCATAGAATTGCTAATTTGTAACATTTTAATTTTTTTGTTTTTATTCTCTGTTACAATATTTGAACCTAAAAGTTATTTAATAACTACTGGCAAAAATGTACTAATGACTGTTGTTTCTATATATGTAAACTGAATATAGCATTCACATAATATGAAATACAGATCGATGATTGAAAATATTTTATTTTTAATTGTTTATACCAAAGGAAATCCCTGTATGTTCTTTTTTTTAATTTATTTATTTATTTCAATTCACTGTTGTTTGAAATTATATCAATTTTATAAAAAACTATATTTGCTTAATTTAACATTTCAAAATGGAAATAATAATAATAATAATAATAATAATAATAATAATAATAATAATAATGATGATAGTAATAATAATAATAATAATAGTATTTTGTTGCTTATAGACTTACAGAAAGTATCAAGGAAAAGCCTGTCTAGTAATTAATTAAAATTCCAGTAATTTTTTTAAATCTACATTGACTTTCAGTAATAATTTAATAAGTATACATTTTCTCTATAAATTGTAGGTTAAACATTTGTATAATTGATTTATATAAACAATTACATTCATTTACGTTATAGCAGGAATTACATAACTTACAGTAATAATTTAAATTCTTAACTTGATAAATTACATGAATAATAAGGCATGCAATTGCTCACAATAAACATTACATTTTATTACATTTTACATGTAAATTACATTTTAAACTACACAGTCTCATTAATTTAAAATTAAAAATAACATAAACAATAAACTAGCAGTTTATGATAAAGTGACAAATTGCTTACAATTAGAGCGAGTACTTCCATTCTCTTACAGTAGTAGTTTCATTATAACTTGAATCCATTGTAGCAGTTTAGCTATAGAAATTATAGCTTGCTTTTTTTTTGGGGGGGGGCACTAAGTGATAATCCCTTCAGGGGAAAATATAAAACAAATCTGAAGGAAGGCTTGCAGATTGCTGAATGTTGGTTGAATGAATGAAGGTGTGTTGATTGAATGAATGTTGGTGTACTTCCAATAAAGAACTTGTAGACCTTGCGACTGGAATCAGTGTCCTTTTGACTGTCCAAGAGTTGCTGCATCTTAAGCATGTAGCACATTGGCATCTGTGCCTAGGATGCGGCATCTGTTAGTCAGCCAAGTAGATACTTTCAATAACTTACATTGTTCATAGAATACTATATCGATTGGAATTGGACAAAAGGAATAATCAACCACAATTTTAAGTTTTTATTCTTTATTAAATCAACAAATGCCCAAAATCACTTTCTTCAAGATGGGAAATTGTAATCCCGAAAGTGACTTTGGGCAGTTGTTGATTTAATAAATAATTAAAACTTAAAATTGTGTTGATTATTCCTTTCGTCCAATTCCAATCATGGATTACCACAAAATATCTGCTATCACTATGGAAGAATAATATATCGTAATTTGGTCTGTGGGTGACACCAGTGCACATCATGAGGGTGGCATTCAGTATGTGTGGCATTCCTGCAAATGCATTCAGTGGCATTCCTGCTTGCATTGAGAAGAATTAGAGGATTTAGAGTACATGAAGCTCTGAAGAGTTAATTGAATGCTTTGCCTTCTTGGGCTTGTGTGCATTATGTGTTGCCTGATGATTCATTCGGGAATGGTATAATTAACAGTTATTAATGTAACTTAGTTTCAATGATTTTTTTCGTTGTCCAATAGACAGGGTTAGAAAAAACCCGTTTTTTTTAATAACCCAACCCATTGGGTTTTATTAGGTTTAATTTTCTGTGTTTGTGTGTGTGTGTGGGGGGTAATTGAAATTGCTTTGAAATTAATTTTTAGTGATTTGAAGGCTTACTTATATTAATTTATAAATCTAAAACTAACAGATATTTACAATAATTACTAACAACCAGAAGATTTATTTATGTCCAATGTACTCTCATCTTCCCTACTTCTTATGTTTATGAAATATTTAAATTACTTAAATATGTAATGTATATTTATCATCTGTAAATGTAAATGCTGGTCAGTGACATGATAATTATTATTATTAATAGTCCATTTAAAATTATTCACCACATTTTAGCAGGTTAATGTCAAAAGTAAATCTGCTAGAACATGATTTTTTATGTTTCATGTCATATCTTTGCAGTGACATAGGAAAGAACTGTATTTTGATTAAAATGGAATTTTCCGAATACACTATATTTAATTAATGCTAGCCGAAATCAATATAAATAGTAATTATGAATTTCGCAAATGAAAGTGTTGGTAATACATACCTGTTTGCTTCAAATAAAATGACGCTAGCGTTGTCAAAGACAAAGATCATTACCCATCATCAGTGTTTTCTGATTCTGTTAAAAAATAGTTTTCCCCTGCGAAATATTGGCTACTAATGTGAACCAAATGTTCAAAATATGAAAAAAAATTTTCAATTTTTTTCTTTCTTCGTTTTTGATAAGTATTTCAAGTTGCCCAGCAAGTTCTGCAGGAACAAACAAATCTTTTTAACTTATGGATTGGTTAGGCCTAAGAAGGTCTAATTTCACAAGAAAAGGTAGGTAAGTTTGCCAAATTTTTTTAACAACCTAAGAAAATCTTTGACAGATACATAATAAAGTTGAAATTTTCATTTAAAGTATTAGGTTTTTGTAATGTTCATTAAGAGACCATGTTGTACTTCAAAAAGCTTACAATGTATGTTTGAAATACATTTAATAATGTACATATACATTAATAAAATGTTAAATTCTTATGTAACTAATGTTTTGGAAATTAGATTAGAATATTTATATTTGTATAAAATATTTCATATTTTTCAAGTTTTTTTTTAATGAATTGTGTTGTTTTTTTTAAAAATGAGTTTGATTATAAAAGCCCGGGTGGGTCTTTTTGGGTTGGGGAAAATTGTGTCAATCCTGCCAGTAGCATAGCTGGAGTGATCCTAATACAAAGCTTCCTATTGTTTTTCTGTATTTCCTTAAAGTTCGGAAACTGAAGAAAGCTTAGAACACTTCCTTCCCTTATTCCCTTGAAGGTTTTTCAATGATAGGGAACTCTTCTTCCTTTACATTCCTTGTATTACATAATTTAAATGACCCAATAATGTTCTTCAGTTTTACAATTTAAGCGATTTAGTGCTGGCGACAATGATTTCACTTTGTCATTTCAGTTTTTGATAAAAGATTAAATGAGTGTTTATTTAATTCACTAGTAAATAAACCTACTGAAGAGCACTGGTATTTGGTTAATAAGAGATTAATAAACTCAAGCTATCAACTGATATCAGTTCATATGCAGAATCTACAAATGAAATAATACTTTGAAAACAATCAATTTTTAATGATTTTTTAATTATCTCCGCAAATTCTATAAAAGATAATCTTATTGCATTTGTCTGTAGTTGTAAATTATTTTTCTTTTATAATGCATAATTTTTCATTTTACCATTGTGGCACTTTATACTTCGATTTTTATTTGTTGGCGCGTTGGGGTCTCGCCTTCATGATGGAATATCTTGCGGTATTTCGCGTCGTTTTCAGTCACACCGCTAGGAGTCGCATGATCGCCAGCACAGCTCGATATAGGCGCGATCATGCGACTCCTAGCGACACGATCGAAAACGACGCGAAATACTGTGAGATATTCCATCTACAAGACAAGACCCCACGCGCCAAGAAATAAAAACCCAAGTTAAAGGAATGTGTACTGCCAAAAGTCTTTTTCTGAAATGCACTCAAGTTCAACTGTTACTGAAAGAATGTGTACACTTAAAAGAAGATATAAGGAAGAAAACTGCATCCATTAGACTTATTATGTACCACAAGGAAACATTTGTGATATTTCCCATCTTTCCCAAATAATTTGGTTGGGTACATTCAGCAGTTCCTATGGAATATCTGAAAATATCTAATTTTGTCACTTAAAGTATTTCTCTCTTCCAGTCGTCATTTGTAATTTAAGTGTTCATTAGATTTATCAAAGAAATGTGACAACTTTTGCTTCATTTTTTGGACTTATTTTATTAATCCACATTTGTTGCACTCAATCACTATCATCAAAACGTATGTAGTGTTGTGGAACACCACCAAAATTCCATTAATGAGAAAAGCCAAGTCATCATTAATATTTCCTTTTCAAAATGGATTTCTTTTTATCGTTTTGTTTCCATTAGATGTTAAAATCCAAATTTAAAGTTGAAACCTTTAATCATTGTCTGCTTACTAGTATTTCCTAACATCAAAAGGTTTATCTCTGTTTTCAATTTCATAAAATTTAACTTAATTTAATAATCTTCTTCAACAATTAATTTAATTAAATAAAGTTTGTTACTTTCAAAAGGAGTTTGCAAATTGTAAAGCCATTCATTGTGCCACACTTATTCATCTTGCATAGTTTCAGGCACCTTTTGTGTATTTTTTTAATTCCTCTTCCCTTAATGTTCTCAGAATATGAGCGTATCAATTATTTTAAATTCCGCCAGTTTTCAATATAATTTTTGTGGTATTGCATATACCACTTTATCCATTATATTAATAGATGCAATTTTGCTTGTGGGTTAGTCTGATTAGAAGATACAAGTTTTCTTAAATACCCATAGTAGTTTTTATGGCAAATTTACAAGGATGTTATGAACACAGCAGAAAGAAAATAAGTTTTACTAGAGCCCAGAAGATGGGGCATTTATTTTGCCCCAAATTGGTATATAAAAAAGGTATTTATTTTTAATAAAATAAGGGGAGGGGAGGGGGGAGACTGTGTGTGTGTGTGTGTGTGTCTGTGTCTGTCTGTGGGTGTGTGTGTGTCTGTGTGCGTGTGTGTGTCTGTGTGCGTGCGTGCGCGCGCGCGCGCGCGCACTTGTACAGCTCTATGTTGGCCGTTTATCACATTCAAGGCACCATTTGGTTTTGTCATGCCAAGAGTGTTGTAACATATCTCTTCTTTCCATTGTCACTGTTACACCATCCTTCCATTTCACTCTTGGGTGTCTTCTTTTCCTCTGTCTTGCTGTTGTCCAGTTATAAACCTATTTGAGCAGTCTTTCTGAATCCATCCTTTGTAAGTGGCCATACCATATCAATCTTTTCTTTTCAGCAACATCACTTAAACATCCTTCTATATTTAATCGCCTTTTTATAGTCTCTGTTTTTACATGATCCAAAAGCATGACTCCACAGCATCTTCTCCAAAAACTGTTTTCAAGACTCTTAATCCTCTTTTTCAGAGCTTGGTTTAGTACCCAAATTTCAGATCCATCTGTTCCTGTGCTTTCCACCAAAGATTTAAACAGCTGGATTTTTGTTTTAGTTCTAATGTCCTTACTCCAAAGTAGTGGGTTTAATTTACCGAATATCTGTTGACCTTTTCCGATTTTTGATAAAATATCGGCTTGATCCGTACCTTCTTCATTCAGAATTACTCCCAAATACTTAAAGTCTTTTACTTTTTTGATCTTAGAACCCTCTAGAATTAAATCTTCCTGTACATTACCAACTACCAAATAATGAGTCTTCTCCATTTCCAATCCCCATTTTTCACGTTCCTCTACAAGTTTTCTCATCATATAGGAAGCATAATTTACATCTTCTGTAAGAACCACTTGATCGTCAGCAAACAATAAAGTATGTATATTTTCTTCCTCTATCTGAATTCCCATTTTAGTACACTTTTTTGTCCATTTTTTCAAGGCTGATGAAATGTATATTTTGAAGTGTTGGGGATAAACAGCATCTTTGTCTTAATCCCTTGTTTTTTAACTTTTTTAAACCCTTTAACAAGAATCACTTATTAAACAGGAAAAGGAATTTATTCTAGCCTGCTCAGCCTCTCCTTGCCCTGCTTCTGTTCCCCCTTACATACCATGTTTCCTACAACCATAATTGCTATTACCATTGTTGTTATGGACAACTGTTAACAGATGGATCAGTCCCTGCAAACTTCTATTAATAATTTTAACCTTCAATTACTCAAAGCCTAATGGCATTATTTCATTGAATCAAAAAGCATTTAATAGAAAATTGTAGAGGCTTTTGTAAACTCTAAAGTCATTTTTGTAGATATCCTCACCATTTTAAAGATATTTGTGGAAAACTAAAATAGTGCATACTTGATTATTACCCTGGGCTAGGAAAGGGAGATTGGATTTGTTTTATGTAATCTCAAGTAGATAGATAATTTTTCTTTTATCTTGAGGGTCAAGAATACAAAGTTTCACCCATTTTAGGCCAATGACAGAAATAATCATACAAAAGTATTGAATTTCTGTGTGTATCTTCAGTTATTGACAAATATGACATATATGTTGCCAGAAAAATTTTCCCTTTAACCAACAATGATTTACAGCATGGTGCGTTCACGCACCACTGGCCCTTCGTGGGGTATCTGCGATCTTAATTAGAGAACAATTTACATCAAAATGATAAAAATTTTTAAACTCCTTGATTAAAAACTTGTATTTATTGTATAATTTTAAACAAAAATATAAGTTTTACATAATATTAGGAAAAAGAAAAAAATAGTTTTTGGAAAATTTTCAAAACATTCTGGATGAAGATGCTTTTCACATTTTATACAGAAAAACATTGTGTGGTTTTTACACATACCGCATCTTCTCAGGGTACTTTGTTCCTGTTTCCTAATGAGGTGGCAAATGTTATCAAACCTTTTTTCTGGAATGATGCTGCTTTTAACAGTTTTCCGTGTTTTTGGACTGATTCCGAAAGAAGAAGCTTTGCAGTCAAGTGCGAGCTACATATGACCTGAAATTAATTTGTGAAATTTTCTCTTTAGATACCAAACAATGAACTTTTTCATGTATTTACAATAGAGCTGTCAATGGCATTGATAAACAGTGGCCACCACCATTTCTTACCCCTAGAACTGATGCGATAATTCGCGACCGCATTGTCGTGCAAATCGATTCCTCCCATATACCTGTTGTTTTCTGAAATCACATTTGGCTGCTGAACATGTATTTGCTTTTTTCTTTCTTGTCATATTTTTGAGCATTTCCTAAGGGCAAAACCTTACCATTATTTGTTGCCACTGTTGCAACAGAATTATCGTTCCATCTTACGATAAGTACTTCATATTTTTAGTCGAAGAAAAATCATAAAATTCTTTTGCTTCCCTCTTTACAACTTTTGATGGTTTGAAGGGAGTGCCTGGAATTCTATCTTCACGAATTGTTCCAGTTGCAAAATAGCTTCGTTCTTTTAGGACAGTGAATAATTTAAAGGATGTAAAGAAATTATCAAAGAAAACTTTGTGATGGTTTGGACGATCGACAACTTTCAGTAAATGAAGGACGATATCTGCGCTAAGCCCACTAGTTTCCTTTATCTGAGACTTTGAACCCCCATATGGTTCAAACTGAAAAAAATAACCTGTACTTCCTGCCATTTTGAGGCCAAACGGACAGGCTTACCCTTGATAAACATCTTTGCAGAGTGTCGTCCGAAGTATGGAACCATTGTTCGTCAATGGACAAATTATATGAAAAAACTTCAAACTGCATAAAGTTTTTGTTCAAAAGATTGAATAAAGTTCGCAACTTACTGAACCTATTATCTAAATTCAAATTCTTGTTATCTGCACAATGTAAATTTCTTTTGATTGCCCTAAATCTATTTCTGCCCATGGCAAAACATCAACGTCTGGGGGAATCACAACATCCGCACATTCCACGTCAATAGCCCGAGCTCTGCAGTTATTTCTTCAGTAGTCAAACCACAGTAACTGAACATCTACAATAACATAATTATATAATACGCTATTTTGGAAGGTAACTTATCTGCTTCGTTATAATAAATTATTTTCAGAATTTTTGTTATATGAACATTACCACCACTTACCTCATAGCCAGAAGAAATTAGAAAGTTGTAAGATGTGATAAATAATTTATTTATGAAATTAAATGTTAATGAATTTCAGATAAATAGTTATAGCTAATTAAAATCGAATTACTTTCACACTAATTTTCTTCTACAATCGGACACACTGTCCACCACCACCTTCTATCTCCACTGACAAAGATATCCAATTTCAACATGTAGACGTGAGACTCCATTCGCGCCTACCAAAGCAACTGAACTTCTCAACTGTAGAATCCAAAAAATATGTTGCGTCATTAGAAATAGTTTTCTGGGAATGAACAGAGTCCACTTCGTTTCGACTCGCGCTCCCCTCGCTCGCAGAGCATTTGTTTTCATAACATTCTTAGCAGCAACACTCGAAGGGTCGGGCAGCAGAGGTATCTGGAGATACAACGGTATGGGCCAGTGGTGCGTTGACGCACCATGGCTAATAAAATACAATTTTAACGAAAATGAAAGAATGGTTCAAGAAAGAAATAATTCACATAAATAGTACATAAAAATACAATTGTTCGTTATAATTGACAACCAGAAATAAAACTCAGAATTATATTTTTTCAAATTACAAGAAATAATTCAAAAACATCTTCATTTCAGGTGAAAATTACAAAATATTTTACTTTATTTCTCCTTCATTACATGAAGATAAATTGAAGCAAAAAAATACTCATATGCTCATCAGATATTCAATATTTCTATGGCACAAACTGCGTCAATTTATGTAAAAAATACCTACCATAAAAAATTCTTATATAAAATGGTGCGTATACGCACCACTGGCGCAAAACGGGTTAAGTTTGGAATATGTAGATTTGTGTGAAAAAATAATCACGCAAACATTCGTCTTTATATAAAAGAAAATAATAATTTGAAAAAAAAGGATCCTGAGTTATGTCTGACAAAATACTCTATCTTTCTGTAAAACCCTCATCAAAATCAGATTAGTTGGTTGACAGAAAGACAGACAGACTGACCAACAGAAAATTGTAGAAACAATTGAACAAGTTTTTATGTCAGTCAATGGTATGAAATTAAAAAGAGACAGTTATGTGAAAATCACAGGTACCCCAATGTAAATTATAATTTATCATAATTATTATTTTTAAAGTACTTTCTTATTGTGGTGCTTCATAGGTTCACAACAGGTGTATTGAGTTTACAGATTTTTTGCTATATGGTTTATTTTAAAGGTTTCCTTACATTATCAACTATCAGTGATCTAAATACTACCAATGATGGTCAAAAATTATTCTTTTTAGTGATATATTTAAATAAAGTTTTCTTTCTGAATTAAATGTTTAGGAAGTTCATAATTCAAAAGTTCTTAATTTTTTAGTATCAAAAGACTATAACTCTATTTTCCAAATATTTTTGGACTTGAATCGTACATGTTTTAGGGAAATTTTACAGAATGCTCTTTGTTGCATCATATTGTTTATGTGACAGTTTAAAGTAAATACAGCAAAACCTCATAATTTGTTTTAAGAGAATCCCGCTTATAGGAGACAAAATTCACAGTCCCAATGCCAGTTGAATATAAACAATGCATTTATTTTCCGCATTTAAGAGAAGGAGATTCCCTCTATTGTGGACAAGACTCTTATTCCTTGCCATGGGTTTGTTCTTGCTTGTAAGAGACAAAGCATTGTATTTTTCTCCAGGTGACTCTGGAATTTCATAATTTTGTTTTTGGGAAAGCTTAAAACAAGTACTGTTATTTGGAAATCGCAGACACCCCAATGTACACAAATACTTACGACAATTTTCCCAAGATTTAAAACAGTCATTTAATTGCATCCTCTGAGACTCATACATGTTTGCTTTTGTTGTTGTTGTTGTTGTTTTTCTCTGAGTAATCATACATGTTAATTTTTAATATTATTAATTACTAAGTAAATTTCACAAACTTGCCAAAGATACAAAAACATTGGAATGTGGAAATTCAATGTGATTGAATGTTGAAAATGTGATAGTAATTTTTTGCTAATTACTATTGCAATTTTATTGAAGTGGGTGTAATGAGTGTCATTTATATTGTAGGTGGCTTCAGCAAGTTTATTTCTGAACGTTTTTTTCATTAAGCATATTAATACCAAAAATCATTTCACTTAGATACGTTGCTGCATTTCTATAGATCTGACAGGATACAGTTGAAGTAACTCTAGACTCTACACAACCAAGAAGCAGCTTAATCTGAGCAATGCTGGGTGGTACAAACTCTAGGGTCATTACAGATAGACCACAAAGTGACATGTGTACTTTTGGGCATTATTTCTGTAACAAGGGTCCTGTATACTCTCAGCATAATCCATTGTGTTGTTCATTTCATTATTGATTAAAATAAGGTGTTTACTCTATGCCAGATGTTGAGTGTCCTCTCCACAGAATTCTTGCCTTTGAATTCATTTTGGAAGAATTTTAAAATAATATGTACATGAAAGAAGTAAAAGACCAAAGATTTGGGGGGGCATTTGGTTCCAATCTTCCTTAGTCACTCGCATGATCAGACATGTCGCTGGCCTAATGTTACAAGGTTGTATGTCAGAAAAATTGCAAAAATGAGTTATTAATGTTTCTGAGTTCTTTGAAGTAATATCTAATTTATATGATCAAAAGATGGCAGAGGTCACTGGTTTGGGCAATACAGCTTTCTTTTAAAAGTTCTATGTACAATTTCGTCTTCACTTTGAGTTACAAAGTTGTATGTAAACATAGGACCCACAAGATTTTGTTGGAAAAACATGTTTTTTGGATCCCTGCTTTCAAAAAATTATATTTTCTTTCAAAACATCTGTCGTTAGTCTGTTAACAACACGAGTCTAAACCATTCACAGAATTTTCGCCACAATTAATATTTTCCAATTTTTCTCGTTGATGTCGCTGCCCAAATATTTTAAACGAATACTTTAATTTTTGGGTGTTCTGTGCCGGAAGTCCTCATGACATTTTTGAATTTTACCTCTAGATATTTGAACTGATCCCTTTAGAATTTTGAACTTTTTCATTTTTATTTCACGACTGTTCATAAATTCAAAAGAATCAATAACGATAGTTTTTACGAATATGCCCTTCATTTTCAGTATTGGAGCTAGAGATTTTTTATAATGCATTATGTCATTCGCATTTTTGACTGATAGGCGAATGGTGAGTAGGATAGGTGCATTATAATATTACGAAACAGTCACCAATAATATGGGAAATAATGCTGATGCAAGCGCACTAGTTTGAATTTGCTTTACAATGCATTTAATTAAAATAATCCAATTATATTTTCTATACCTATTTCTTATAATACATAGATATCTCCTGTTTTGAAAGTGTAATGTCTTACATACAACTTTGTTGCTTCAAATAATACAGATTTTAAGTATTGCTAAGTCCAATGTAAAAACGTAATATTCAATAATTTGTTGAAAAATGATATTATTTGGAAACCAATGCTGCATTTCATTTCTATTTTCACCTGAGTTTAATCATTAAAACCAAAATATATGAAGATTTGATACAGAAATGATGTAAGGATGCTCAAAACTTCAAAGGCCTTTTTCTCGGAAGCAGCACTGTTCTACATACAACCTTGCAACACTGAGCCAGCGATGTATTGTCTGCTTGTATGGTTTTTGTGATTGAATATAGTCTGAAAAGGCAGTTCCTCACGATATTTTTATTTATCATTTTCACATTATAGTTTATGAATTGAATGTATTAACTCATCTTAAAAATACTCTTCAGTTATTAAGGCTCTAAAATTGATTTCAATCACCTAAAACAAATTCTTAAGAGGCAAAAGTGTGCTGTAAACCTTAAATATACAGTAATATTCATAGAACTTAAATATACAATGTAAATTGACATGAAAATAACTTTTGTGCTAACATTTTAATTTACTTTAAGTTAGATCATTAAAATCTTGAGCATGCAATAGGAGAAGGAACACAAAAATGTAAATGCTGAAAAAGCTTTGTCTTTTATTGTTTAGAATCATTTTATGTGTAGAAAGTGATATTTCTATTTCAACTCTCATGACTGGCGCATATTTTAATTTTGGAATACTAGTCACTGCAAAATTTTCTTTTTCTTGTGATGCAGAGAACAACCAAGCTAAACTGAGGTTATAATAGATTTCAGCTTCAGTTAGATATTCTTCATAGGGATGCTTTCAAGTTGTTTCTCCATGGCTTCAATTTTTACAAAGAGGCATTTTTGAGCACTATAAACGTTTTTAGGTTGAAGAGGCATCAACTACTTACACCATTCATGTAAGTACTTGGTATCTTGTCATGAAACCTATTATACAAAAGAATGAGAATTAAAAAGAAGTAGCAGAGTTACGATTCACAATATAACCACCCTTCCCTTCAATACTTCATTAAATACAATCCCTAGTGCATCTGATGTGTAATATTGCTAGTGGTGAGGCCAAGTGAGCCAAATGAAATGGGTAGTTGCAGGAGGGGTAGAAGGAAAACAAAGAGTGAGAGGAGACAAAGGAGCAGAAGAAGATGGAGGAGTGGGCAAAGAGAAAGGAGAAGGCTGAGAGCGAGGAACAGAGAGGCAGGGGTGGGGCAGGAAGGACATGGCATGCCACAGAGAGCAAAGAAAGGGAGTGCTTAATCATCAGAAGCCATCTTACAAAATACAAATTTATTTTTATTAAAGAGTATTTTGATTTTTTTATTTACGTTTTGGAAAAAAATGACAGCCTTATTTTTGAAGATCATTAAATGTGGAAGTATTAAATTAAATATTATAAATATATTAGTTTTTTAAAAGTTTGTTGTAGTTTCAGATACTAAAATACTTGGCTTGATTGTTAAAATAATTTGACTTTATGCTACAGTAAACTATTGTTATATTAATTTAAAATTGAATAATGTTTTGTTTTTTTATTACAGATTTGTGAATTATGTAATATTGTTAAAAGAAAGGAATTATTAGAATTGAAGTTACTCTTGTGATAAAATTTTGTTAAATTACTATTTAAAATGATTTTATTTATGATTTTTTCCAGCATAGTTGCCCTAATTTTCTAATGAATATAATAAATACATTATTGGTTACATCATATCCACCACTCTGAAAAGTTTTCGTAATAAAGCCAAGTGTGATCGTCTGTAAGTGGCAAACAGCTTGGCAATTACCAGGTACTTTTATGGATAGTGTTATTTTTCATCCACTTTCTCCACATGCTTGTATATTGAAAATAGTTTGTTTATAAGATTGATCTTGTAATGGACCTTTCATCCTTATATTGTCAATAATGTTAAAAAATAGCCTTCAGGACCAAACATATTACTGAACAAAATGACACAAAATTATATTTCCAAAAAGTTTTTTTAAAAACAACAAATAACATAATTTCATATAACACCACAATTAATTAAATATTTTAACAAAAACAGTCTTCACGAACTCTGTTATGACATTGTGTTGTACATATTCAGTACAACAGTTCTCAGGAAAACAACAACAACAACAACTTAGACACCTCTCACATGACTGGAGTCTGCATAGTTTTCTTTCAGATCAGCGTGCACTGGAAATTGGTTATATAGATTTGCCAGTTGTACTTGTTTGGCAAATGCTAACTGTGTGATAGGGCAAAAGAGCAGGTCTGATAGAATGACCTTAGCCCTCTAAGCTCATGCTATCAGACCTGCTCTTAAGACTGTTTTATTTAATATTTTTATTTCTATTTCTTTAATTCACTCCGTTGGAGGTGAACGTGTTACTCCAGGCCTATTCCCAGAACATATGACTTCAGTGTGTCATCTCTATCTTCTTTTCTCCCAGTTTTCTTCTGACAATACTGCATGGGCCCAGAATCATGGTTCTATATGAGTACATGTACTCAAGGTTCAAATTTAAGGAGTCCATTCGGTTGTTAAATGCATTGGAGATTTCTTTGGTCGCACCAATAACAAATAGAACCAATATTGCTTTTTTTCATAACCCCACATACATGTGATCTCATGTGCCAGTATTTGTTCATTTAGTCGTGTGCATTTTCTTTAGATTGACTGGTAGAGGGATTGCAATATCAATGATATAAGTTTTTCTCTCAGTTTTCGAAACAAGTACAATATTTGAAATGTGGTTTGGGGTTGCTTTATCATTTACTATCGGTCGACTCCAGTACTGTAACGTTTGCAGTTATTTTCATCTCTAATTGATCCTAAGAATAACGTGAAGCCTGTTTCTTATCACCAAAATAGTTTTTCCTTGAGAACCCTAGTGAATTATTTTGGCCACACGATTATGTATATTTATTGTTTTATTGCTAAAGCCGTGCATCCAGAAACTGTGATCAATCCCCTCCTTTTGGCCACGCATTCTGCAGATGGCGTTTGGTAAAATTTCATGCATAATGTACTTGCAATATGCCTTTTTGCGATTACACGGTCTTGAATCGCATTTATGAAGTTTTCTCTGTTTACAAACAGGTCACCAGTTTGCAGGTACGACAAAGAAGCTTCCAGATCTATTTCGCTATTTTCTAGTGTCTCTATAATGGCCATGGAAGGATTTGCTCCTCCATATATCTAGCTCTTGTTCATTTGCGAGGATCTCCAAGAAAGGATCATAGTAAATTATGTTAATCATTTTAAGGGGTGTGGCGCTATGATCTGTTTTTATAATTATTGCCGTCAACCACACTCTGTGCGTTTTGGAGGAAGTTCTGTCAGATTTTTCTCTGGTACATGATGCCTAGTCGTTCCACTGGGGATCACTCCACCTCTAGCTGCACAGGGCAATGGAACATCTCAATTGAACTGGGTGGGTAGTGTGTCTTACGTTACAAAATTGTTTCTTAGGGTTTATGTCTAGGTTTTTTAAATACGAGTCGGTCCATTTTAGTATTCCAAAGGAATACGTGAGTGATCCTGAGGTTGCACTTTGGCTTTGTTGCCTGCATTCAACTGTTTCCATAAGGGCGCACGCCCTCTGGACTTAGTTATTTCCCGACATTTGCTTTGCAAGTGTGTCATGTGTCCCCATTTATTGCAAGTATCCGAGACCTTTGTGTTTCTCTTCCTCGGCCATTCTTTTGATGCACAACCAGTACCACTCGGTCGGGAGCTTAGGGCTTGTCCCGAATGCGGCGGGGCCCGCTAGCGGATGTACCTGGAGGAGGGAAACCCCTGCAAGCCGACGTATAGAATATGGGTCGGCGCCAGATCTTACGGTCTAGCTTGGTAGAAACACTGCCACTTTCCGCGGTATGACTTATGGGATCTCCAAAGAAGTTGACACGCCCGGGAACATAAAAGAAAGAACCAATCAAGTCAATTGTCTAGTAATAACCTTACCACTTCACAAAATGTTCGTAATAGAATTAATTCGTTGTAAAAAAATGTTCGTTCATTATAGTAATAGCTATCATCGGTTACATGCGTCTTTAACCCCTGTTAACATGCAACCCTACAGGTTTGTTAAGTGCACTTTCACCTACCTGTATGTTAAGAAATTGAACATCCTTAGCAACGTAAATAAACAACCATCTGTTCATCGCAAGTCCAATGTTTAATAATAAAAAACATGTCGATATATAAAACAAATCAGATTCAAACAATTCAGAATAAAAGTAATTCATATTAGTTTTTGGGATAATTATTGTTAATTGTAATATTAATAGTGCAATTAAAAATGTGTGTATTAGGTAAATTGACCTCATTTTCGTGGCATTCCGCCACCAGAAACTTTCTCCGGGAATCATATGTACTGACGATCTGAAGGTGTCGCCTCTGGAAGTCGACGCACCATCTTCCTCACCGAACGTCATTTCCTTAGGAATTTTAGGTTCAGGAGAATTATTTGCATCCATCTTTTATCGAACCACGATATACAAATATTGTTTAAATATATATATATATATATATATATATATATATATATATATATATATATATATATCGCCAGCAATGCCGCAGCAACAGAATTAATTTGTTTATTATTGCAGTAATGTAAATTTTCGCCTAAATCTTGAGATTTTATGGTGACCGATAACAGGCTGAACATACCGCAAAATATTACAGTGTTATTACCTCAGAGGCCAAAAGTTAAAAACTGAGGCGAAGCCGAGAGTTTTAATTTGAACGAGGCAGTAATAACACTCATAACATTTCTAAGCATAATAGCTAAAACATTACAAAAAATTACGCCCCTGAAAATTACAGAAGTCTGGTCCGATTTTCGAAGAGCGCTGAAGATCTGGTGTTTAAGACATTTTCATGCATTTTGTCTCATTGATACAAGAAAAGTAACTTATTAGTATAAAAAAATAACTCCATGGCTGTGGAGCAAACGAACATTTAGTGCTGAGGAATGCATATCCCCCTTACTACTCTCGGTTCTCTCCTATGGGGAAATGAAAACTGGTGAGTGAATTGTGAACATTTTATTTCTGCAATTACTAAAGCAAAATCGATTTTTCAATCTACGCGAAAATTCTCTGAATTGGTATGAAATGAAAATACACTAATTTTCTTATTGAGGGGGCACAATTACGAATTCGCTTTTTACGCGTGCAGCCAAATTACTACAAAACAAAATTGCTATTGTTTTTATTAAATGGCTACACAAAAATATTCATGTAAGAATATTTGACACTTTTAAGGGACTTTTTGCAAGGGAAACTCGCTCTAATGGTTACAAATAATTGTTGGAAAATCGTGTATGAAAATGATAAACCCAAAACGCGCAAATTATCGTTCTCTCTGCAAGTCAGTATCGCAAATCCAGTGCTTTATAACAATTCCCAAGTGAGTGGCGTATCTCGTTCAACGAGTAGACCCCGCAGTGAAGGGTCGCCTCATGCCAGAGGCAGGGGAAGGGGCAGGGGCTGAAACGCGATCCCGCACGCGATTGACTCTCGCGCTACTCTACGGGATTGTTTTCAAACATTGCTCCTTCCAAGTCTGGGAGGAAACGATAAGAGACCTCCCGTTTGCCCAACATTTGTGGAGGGCGGCAAATATTTGTTTGCGTAGAGCGACGGGCGAAGTAAATCTCGGTCCGACGAGTACGAGAACCGGGCGCCGTACTACGTGTGGTCAACTGTTTCGGAGCCGCTCCTGCGACTGGTACCGCCCCTATCGGGGGCCACCTGACCCAGCGGCGTGCGCAGCGCGTGTGGCTGACCGTACGCGGTGGGAATTAGTTCGGGGGGATATCAACTTACTCTTCCTATTTCATGGTTATCGGTAGACGTCGGATGTTACGGCCCTAAAATCTTACGTTTTAGGTGCTTAAAAAGGCACTAAATTTTTTTAAAAATATGCACCGAAAAAGGCACTAAAAATTGTTCAAATAGGCACCGAAAAAGGCATTAAAATAGGGATCATCGCCTTGCCCTCTGAGACTCGAGTGCTCCGTGCTCACGTAAGCGCCCACCACTCAACAAAGTGCCCAGAGACCACCATTTTTTATTGTATTTTATTTGTGCAAAGAAATGCGAAAAAAGAAATCTGAAGCCACAATGCAAGCTTTTCGGTTCCAAAAATTCAGTGACCTGCATACCCAAATGACAGCTTCAGTCGAGACAAACAATGGAGAATTGATACCAGTAGAACATTTATGTGACTAGTAGAACTTCAAATGGTTTAAACTTGTCTTTGTAACCGAGAATTAAAAATGTCCAAAAAGGCATTTGTCACAAAAGACCAAAAAAAGGCAAAAGAGGCAAAATAGAATCTCGTCATTACTCATGTGTACTTTACCATAATTTGTATACGTATATTAATTGCCTTTAAATATTTTCATTAGAATAAAATAAGCATTTTCCTAAATATCCGATGTCTAGTAATCGGAGCTTAAATTACATTTTTGATTGAATTCAATCATTCGTTTACTGAGACACTTTGTATGTAATAATTTACTCCACTACTGATTGAGACATGGTGATTTGTGCTTGTATTGCATTTATATTTGAGATAGTCCATAATGTTTAGTTTGAGGCAGCGTTAGGCTGCTTTACATAGGGCTAGAGGTGTTAGGTTAGTGTAACTGTGATATTTACTTTTACAATTTTTTCAACATTTGCGGAAATAATTCCTTGTGTTCGATGTTGACTTAAAACATTAACATATAAACAAATTAAATTAAAATATCAATAAATGACAAAGTTATGTATAAATTGCTACAATAATGAATATATTTTTCATCAATGGTTTTCTGATTGAATCTGTTAGATTACAAAGAAAATATCCAAAACTGTTTTATGGTATATTCTAGAACATGGGTGCCCAACGTACAAGACCTCAAGTGTCAAAACTAAATCCTTTGGTATGGCTGCAGTCCATGTTTTCATTACTCCACACCTGGCTTTCCGTATTGCTGAGCTCGGCGCTTGCCCGGTCACTCTGAAACGGAGAGGGAGAGGATGAAACCGTACGAGATGTCAGGCCGCACCATGCGTAATGTAGTGAAATATACAGGGTGTCCGGGGAGGAAAACGTCGAAACTTCGAAAATAAGCTCTTAAGACAATTCTAAGCATATTTTGTCTACTAAGCTACATGGATATTCCGAATGGCTGAGCCGCTATAGGCACTCAGTGTTGGTTTGAAATACGCTTTTTAGCCAAAAATTTGCATTGCAGAAGCATAGAAACACTCCAAAAATTAGTAAATTTTTTTTATTATTAACAAAAGAAATGAATGTATTTGACCACAAAGAATAATTAACCCAGAAATAAAAAAGTACCCAATTTACACAATTTGACTGCTTTTTTATTTCTTGGTTAATTTTTCTTTCTGAACAAATATATTCAATTCTTTTGTAAATAATAAACAACCTAAACATTTGTGGAGTGTTTCTATGCTTATACAATCCACAGTTTTGCCTAGAAAGCATATTTTGAAACCAACTTCTGAGTGCTTAATGCGGCATCCATGCTTGAGTGCTTAATGCTACGTGCATCCATGTAGTTTATTAGACAAAATATGCTTAAAATTGTCTTAGGAGCTTATTTTCTAAGTTTCGACGTTTCCTCCTCGGACATCCTGTATTGGGATGATTTTGAATTTCTAAAAGTACTAGAAAAATCCGTAAACTTGACCTATTTTTACATTAAACGGAGAGTTGATCCCGGTAGGGCGCGTGTGCTGGGCGCACAATGTTCTCGCCCGCCGTGGATAAAAGGCACTTTTACATTCTGCTAATTACCTTTCGCGGGCCACAATTAGTGGCACCACGGGCCGCTAGGTGGACAGCCCTGTTCTAGAAGCCAATTAAGTGTTGCAGCAGACACTCTTCCACGCGTCATCTACGACCATTCGTCAGAAATTTTTTTCATCTCCTTCCGTCACTTAGCGCCGCCAACTAATTATGACCTGAATTATAAGTTTTATTATATAACCAATAAAATTAATACAAGTTGTTTTTACTGTTATGTAATTTATTTTTACTTATTGTAAATGTGTGTGCATGTAGGAAGCGTTATATAATTTTTTTGGGGGGGAGGGGGAGTTGATACGCGCTTAGAGGGGAGAGGGGGGTGATCAAAATCGTCTCCTATATTATTTCAGCAGTGTACCTTCTCTTTGCGGCTCTCACACGCAACCAATCTTTATAAATGAGGTCTCTAAAGAAAGATAATTTCTCGGAGACGTGACGAATTGCACTTTTCGCTTTAAAAATATGAAGTATTTGTTTAAAAAACGCAACTAAATATTCATGTAAAATGCAATCCGCAACGCATGTCAAGAGGTTTGAATATATGTCGTTTAATAACTCCAAAACGAAGCGTTCTAGCGCCATGAAAAATAAAATTTTGAGGCCAACGGCCTCAAAGAAACGTTCATCACACCGTAATCTACAAGATGAGATCTTGACCATTCCATTACATTTTTGCTTCTCGGTTCTACCCACCTGTTCAGACCGTGTAGAATCTGCAACTGTATATGAAATTACTAATTACTTGATATTCTATGCGGTTGAATTACACGAGTGTACCTCTTTTCGATTTACCTTGCTCGATAACAAAATTAAGTAAGAGTAGATGTCTTTACAAGGGTGTATTATATTACTATCAATTACAAGGTGACATATAGAACAAGTGACGAAGGATAAGAGGGTCTTGAAGAAATTGTATATTGCATGCTTAATACGGAAATGGTAAAAAAGGGAAGAGGGTGGGGTATAGCATGCGAGAGTTCTCGCACAGGAACGAAAGTATTCCAGATTTGCTTTACGTCATTTATTGAGGGTTCCAATCCTGAATATTAGCTATACTCGTATGTGCCTATTAATGTGTGCCATTGGATTAACTGCAATCGACTTTCCTGCTCTGCTGCTTTCTGTTGTCCCACCGTGAGACTTGCTGGTAAATGATGCTACAACCTCCAGATCGATATGTCACATCTGTCTTCGTCGTATATATTTGAGAAGCAGAAGAACATTTTCTTGCAGTTGAACACCATTAAAAGAAAAAAGTTCGAGTTGCTACAAAAAATAGATGCAAATCACTAGAAGTAGAGCTTCGCGCTTCTTGGATCATTGTACCTACATTAATTTGAAGTTAAAAGCATAAACCTTTTTACATTTCACGTTCAAAGAGAATAAGCTGTTTAAGGAAAGGAGGGACGTATAGAATTCCGAAACTCTGGAATCACAACCTAAAACAAGAGGGGGAGACCACATTGCTCCCCCAACACAAGTCCTTATTTGCGTATAAAATATATTACGAATAATGTTATTATCTAAACAAACTAGTAAAATATCAATACATATCTTTAATGACGCAATTAATAAATGTGTCGAACCATTTCCAGAGTGTCGAAAATGTGTCGATTGTCGTGTTCCATGTGTCGAAATGTGTCGATTAATTATGTGTCGAAACCATTTCCAGAGTAGCCACCTGGTTTACAAAACCTCTTTTCTGAAGGTTATTAAACAATGACCCGAATTCTCAGGTTAAAAAAGAGAAAATAAGGGATTGTACGGATTTAAGGAAATGAAATATTTTAATACAAGGGGCTGTGGGGCCCCTTTCAGAATTTTGATGTGGTGGCACCCCCCTCCCCCAAGCGCATGCCTATGCTGGGAACTTTCCAAGGTAATACGAAGGACCACGAGGGCTGTGGAAATAACTTTGTCTAACCATATTCTATTGAATTATTTTAAGCGTTCGGCTGTTCTTCGCTTTCTTATTATACAGAATTCTTCCTCTCACAAATTACGACGCAATATCTCAACAAGATTACAGTAATTCGAAGAACGTGCCGTTGCATGCTTTTTCCACTAGTCTTGGAAAAACCCTTTCTTTCCACCACAACCGCTAACGTATTACTGCATTTTCACCTTTGTCCCGTCATCCTAAGCCTTGCGCCTTTTCCCAACATCGGAACGGTCAGCGTAGTTCTCCGACCTCCGGCAGCCCACGTGGACCAGGAAAGCAACCGCCGTTGAGACTCGATCCGGAGAGTACGCGTGAGCTGCCAACTTCGTCCTTTTCACGGCAGCCCACGTGGACCAGGATCGCTGCCGCCGTCGAGACTCGATCCCGGGAGTACGCGAAAGCTGCCAACTTCCTTCCTTCCCTTCTTTCTCTTATTCTTTCTTTCTCTCGTCCTTTTCACGGCAGCCCACGTGGACCAGGATAGCTGCCGCCGTTGAGGCTCGATCCCTGGAGTGCGCTGCCAACCTCGTTTCTTTCTTTCTTTGTCTTCCGTTGCGCGTGCATGTGAGTGTGTGTGTGAGGGGGGAGGAGGGTCCGCGTTGCCAATGCGCTCGTCGCGGGGCCGCAGACGCGCGGTCGCCCTCGCGGGGGGGGGGGGCGGGAGGGGGGGCGCCGCCGCCGCGAAGGCCGGACGAGCGCCGCAATTGCGTAGTAGCTGCTCGCCTCTGGGCGGCGCCCACGTATCGCTGTCAGCAAACACTGGCGGCCGCGTGTGTTGACTCGGGCTGCGGCCTTGCGCGCCGGCGACGGTGGCGGCGGCGGCGGCGGCGGCACGGCGCAGCTGCGAGCGCCGCGCCGCGCCTCGGCGCGACGCAGCTCCATAGCGGCTTCCAATAATGATGCACTTCCCTTTTGGTCTGTTAATAGTGCAATAGCTCCGGCTACAAATTGTGGTAATAATAATAATAATAATTAAATACAAGAGTTTGGAAATCGAGATCAGCCGAATGTGGGGCGTAAAAGCACAGGTCGTACCGATAGTTATCGGAGCTCTGGGATTTGTTCTGCAAAATTTGTGTAAGAACTTAGCTAAACTTCTAGGTCATTCAACGGACTGGGAAGTGCAAGAAATTGCTTTATTTGGCACAGCTCACATTTTGCGAAAAGTATTGTAGAGGCACCGACAGTCCCTAGATCTGCTCCTTAGGTAGCTGGTTGCAACCTAGAGTAGATTTTATATTCAGCCGACACATAACATCTTAAGTCGTGATTTAGAGGAATAATAATAATAATAATAATAATAATGATGATGATGATAATGATAATAATAATAATAATAATAATAATAATAATAATAATAACTCCACCTAGGGAGTACACGACCTTGGAGTTGGTGGTGGAGCTTGAGTACCCCCATGAGCCTGAGAGCTATGTCAGTGGTAGCCTAGCTACTGGTAGGGCCTCCCTTGCTGAATAGGTTGAAGGTGAGGGGTCAGACGAAGAAGTACTCCATTTTGAGGAGAGTGGGAAGTAAGCAGAGGGGGAAGGGTCATGAACCTTTGGACTTCCTGTTATCGGCCCATGGAGGGTACAGGAGAGAAACTGGGTTGGCACACCAGGCCACTGATTAGAGTGGAGGCCCGAACCTTGCATTAGCCAGCGAAGGAGGCTGCCTTCAGCAGTCAGTGAAAATCCCGTAGGGTTTAGTAATGCCGACTGGCGATCGGAGGGACCCCTTGCTGGGCCCTGCGGGGGGATGCCCCGAGGCCACTGTGGGTCGCAGTAACGGATCGCAGGAAACAACCCAAAGGTTAAATGTGATCTGTGAACTCGAACTTGCTACCTGCGAATCTTCACTTGAAACCAATGAGCAAAATGAATAGAACAAGCAATGTAATGAACCTTAACGTGCCTTGTTCTACCAATGTCCCATACCTGCTCAGAAACCGAGCTAATGTCACCTTGTCGACATCTGGCTATCCCACGGATGTTACTCCCAGGGACCCAGAGCCGGCAGTAGCTCGAAGCCATCGTCAGAGATGGACCCGGGATGAATTAATGGAGGTGATGTGGTGCTTTTACTATGCAAAAGCGAAAAATGGGGGCTCAGAAATAGAAGTTTTTAAGATATGGAGAGAGCGGAACCCAGATATGAGACCTACCCTAGACTCAAAGAAGCTTGCCAGTCAACGACGATACATACTCAGCAGTGGAAAATTCACATCAGAACAACTTGCAGACATCCAGAGAAACGCAGAGTATGTTCATCGATCAAACCATCCACATGACGAACATTTAGAACCATCTAATATCCCTGAAAACGATGATCCCCTTCAAGGTTCATCTCTTCCAAATGAAACATTCGTCAGTGGTGAAAATTCATCTGGCCATGAGTCACACGATAAGGACATGATGCGGAACCTCCTCCGACGCGAGATAGAGCGAGTTCGTCTACTTCCATTTGAATCTCGTGCACCGTTGAGGAGAATTTACGAAAATGCTAAAGCTAAGAGAGTGATAGAAACAGCGAATTCTGTCTTAAATGAGGTTGTACAGGCCTCAAGTAGAGATCTAGATATTACTGAAATCAATCACATCGTGTATGCAACTGGATATCTAGTATCTCAGATAATCTTGGGGCCAGCCAAGAACACCGATGGCCGACAGCCAGACAGAGTAAAAAGCTCCGTACCTCCATGGATGAAAAGAATTATGAAACGGATAGCAGACACACGGCGTGAAGTATCACTCCTAGCCGAGGCATCTTCTAAGTCAAACCACACGCATAAAGTTCAACAAAAAATACTCCATGTTGAACAAAAATTCCTAATTGACAATGACACAACAAGGCTAATGGTAGCTGAAAAGCTAAAAGAAAAAATCCAAGCATGGGCTCAACGAATAAGACGGTACAAACGTAGAATCGATTTCCGTGTACAGAACCGGTTGTTTGAAACAGACGCGAAGAGATTCTATCGCAGTCTGACTCAAAAACCGAACGGCAATGCTGCCCCTCCTTCAAAAGATGACGTCGAAACATTTTGGTCAGGAATCTGGGAGGAAACCAGATCGTACAACAAAGACGCATCGTGGCTCCAATCTGAAGTTGATGCTGCCAATGGACTCGTGGAAACAGTGGAACATGTTCAAGAATTCTCGAAAGAGGACCTATGCCAAACAATTAAGAACATGGGAAACTGGAAATCCCCTGGGGTTGATAAGATCCAGATTTATTGGATTAAGAAATTAACAGCACTACATTCTCATCTTGCAAAGGCTGTTAATAAAATTTTAGAAAACCCTAACGAACTCCCCGAATGGCTCACTCGCGGCATCACGTATTTGCTACCCAAAGGAGGAGACAGCTCTTTGGCGAAGAACTACAGGCCAATTACTTGCCTGCCAGTAATGTACAAACTTATAACTGCAGCCATTGCTGACAAAATGTATAGGCACCTAGAGAAGAACCATCTGTTGCCAGTTGAACAGAAAGGATGTCGTAAATGTTCCTATGGCTGTAAGGAAATCTTGCTTCTGAATAAAATAATTTTGAATGATGTAAAGAAACGAAAACGTAATTTAAGCATGGCTTGGATTGACTACCAGAAAGCCTTTGACAGTGTACCACACGATTGGATTTTGAAGACCCTGGAGATCTATCGATTTCATCCTAGACTTGTTGAGTTTTGCAAGGCTAGTATGAAGTCGTGGAGCACCAGGTTACTAATCCACAGCGGAAAGGGAGTAGTAGAAACCAGAAGTATTCAGATTAACAGGGGAATTTTTCAAGGAGATTCACTATCCCCCCTGTTGTTTTGCATTAGTTTGATTCCTCTATCAAGACAGCTGTCGCACACTGAGTTTGGTTACAAGCTCCATGGTGATGAAAGGCCTGTATCACATTTATTTTACATGGATGATCTTAAAGTGTTTGCTAAGAATGAAGCGATTCTCTCCCAAATGCTGTCTGTCATCAATGAATTTAGCAATGACATCTGCATGAAGTTTGGTCTTGACAAGTGTGCAAAAGTCAACTTAAAAAGAGGCAAAATGACAACGTCAGAGAACATTGAAGTTGATAGACACACTGTGATTCAAGATCTTGAGCCAGGTAAAACTTACAAATATCTGGGCATTGAAGAATGTGAGACCATCTCGAACGACACAATGAAAGAGAGAATTCGCAGGGAGTATTATAGACGAGTGAGACTTGTCCTGCAGTCCGCTCTGAACTCAAGGAATAAAATATCAGCAATTGGTAGTCTGGCGGTGCCTGTAGCCGAATACAGTTTCGGACTAGTAGACTGGACTGAACAGGAAATTCGCATCATGGATCGAAAAACCAGAAAACTGCTTACAATGCATCATGTCGCCCACCCCCGAGCTGATGTACATAGACTTTATGTTTCACGTAAGGAAGGAGGAAGAGGCCTGAGACAAATTGAAGCCTCCTGGCACAATGCAATAACCGGGATGGGAAAGTATGTAGTCAGCCATCAAGATGACCCACTAATGAGGCAGGTCATGAAATCTGACCGAAGAATGGGAAACAGAGGCATTGTAAGTGTAGCAAGAAGCATTGCGAACAAGACTATGCAAGACACCCAGAATGACAGAGACACTGAACTTCTGATGCTACTTAACATGAAATTTGAGACACAGAAAATGTTAAAGAAATCGTGGAGAGACAAACCACTCCACGGACAATACCTAAAAGAATGGACAAGGTGCAGATCAATAAAGATCAATCATTTATGTGGCTTAAAAGGGGAAGAATGAAGCCAGAATCGGAAGCACTTGTAATAGCTGCCCAAGATCAGGCCTTGAGAACACGACATTATGATAAAGCGGTTCTCAAAATTTCCCAAGATGATAAATGCCGCACTTGTCAGGAACACGTAGAAACCATTGATCATATTGTCTCAGCTTGTCCAATTCTAGCAAAGACCGAATATTTGAAAAGACACGACAGGGTGTGTAGCTACCTCCACTGGCAGATCTGTACCGCCCTCGAAGTACCAAACACATGCCCCAAGTGGTACGAACACTCACCGAAACCGGTGACGTCTGTTGGATTGTGTACGATATTGTACGACCAACAAATTCAAACTGATCGCACGATAGCAGCAAACAAACCGGATATAGTCATCCGGGATATGGAGAAAAAATCATGTTTACTTGTCGATGTTGCTGTACCTTGCGATCAAAACGTCGTTACCAAGGAGGCAGAGAAACGTCTTAAATACAAGAGTTTGGAAATCGAGATCAGCCGAATGTGGGGCGTAAAAGCACAGGTCGTCCCGATAGTTATCGGAGCTCTGGGATTTGTTCCGCAAAATTTGAGTAAGAACTTGTCTAAACTCCCAGGTAATTCAAAGGACTGGGAAGTGCAAGAAATAGCTTTATTTGGAACAGCCCACATTTTGCGCAAAGTACTGTAGAGGCACCGATAGTCCCTAGATCTACTCCTTAGGTAGCTGGTTGCAACCTGGAGTAGATTTTATATTCAGCCGTCTTATAACATCTTTAGTCGTGGTGTAATGGAAAAATAATAATAATAATCGAAAACTGCTTACAATCCATCAAGCCACCCACCTTCTAGCTGACGTAGTACCAGTGGCGGTGGGTGAGTTAAATTAAAGGGTGTTGCACAGGCAATGGCCATGAGGGGGTCTTTCTCTCCAATATTTTCCGATTAATGGACACAATTATTGATTAACTGACACAATTACTATTTAAATTATTTAAGAACATTTCACTTATTCACATTTCACTAAGTCTTATTCCCTTAAAAGAGTGGAAAATTTATCACCAGAAGCTGTTAACTGAAGATCGTCCAGAATTTATTACTCAATTAGACAATGAGATAAGTTTCTCAGATCAGATTTTTACTGAAAATGACGTCATCTTAGTTAAAGAGATAAAGGAAGCTCTTAGCTCCGTGAAAAATGGACGCTCGCCTGGACCGAACGGACTCCACATAGAACTTCTTAAATATGGGACGGACTTGCTTCACGAGCTGTTAGCGTATGTTTTCAGCTGTTTCTTGAGGGATGAAATTGTGCCCCCTGAGTGGAAAACTGCCTATATCTCTAACATTTATAAGAAAGGAGAGAGACGAGTTTGTTCCAATTACAGAGGAATAAGCGTGACTAATTCTCTTTCAAGACTATATGGCAAAATTATAAAACAAAGAATTGAAAATCAGATACACGAGCTAGAAGAACAAAATGGATTTCGTGCCGGAAGATCATGTATGGATTGTGTTTTCTGTTTAAAACAACTTCTGGAGAAACGGTTAGCAAGAGACCTTGAAACCCATTTGGTCTTCATCGATTTAGAAAAGGCATATGACAGTATTCCCCTCTGCAAATTGTGGTTAGCAATGAAAGCAAATGGAGTTAGTGACCTATATATAAGAGCAGTGAAAGTACTGTATGTTAATTGTAGGTGTAGGTAGGTGGAAGGTAGGGTGAAGGTAGGTGGAAGAATATCTGAAGAATTCCCTGTCACCAAAGGTCTGCGACAAGGATGTGCAATCGCTCCTACACTCTTCAAAATATATCTAACATCTGCCCTAGAGAGATGGAGGCGAACTTGCGCGAATATGGGAGTTTCAATCGGAACGGATAAACTGTTCACTTTGCTTTTTGCTGACGACCAATTGATATTGGCAGAAGATGAAGATGATATACATTACATGTTGAGGAAGCTATTTGAAGAATACCAGAAATGGGGGCTAACAATAAATATCTCTAAAACTGAATATATTGTAGCTGATAATGTAAACAGAAATTTGATGCTAGAAGGTGGTATTATTAAAGGAGTCGATAGCTTCAAGTACCTTGGAGTAATGTTTACCAAAAATGGTAAAAGTGAAGCTGAAATTATTGAAAGAATAAGAAAAGGGAAACAAGTTACCAAACAGCTGCATAATACCATATGGAGCCCACAAATAAGACCTTGCACGAAGATAAAGATATACAAGTCTATTGTAGAGAGCATTGTTACCTATGGAGCAGAAGTGTGGGCAACAACGGAACAACTAAAGAAGAAATTAAGAGCAACAGAAATGGGTTATTGGCGACGTTGTTGTCAGCTCACGATTCAGGACAAAATCAGGAATGAAGACGTGCTTGCAAGGCTAAACATAGGGACTACAATTTTAGACATTGTGGAGGCAAAGTGCCTCCGATGGTATGGGCATGTGCGTCGAATGGATGAGGGAAGGTGGCCGAAAAAAATTATCGAATGGACCCCTGCAGAAAGAAGAAGAAGAAGAAGAGGGAGACCGAGGACACTTTGGAAGGATGCAGTAAATAAAGCGATGGACGGAAGAAACCTGCAAGAAAACGACTGGAAAGATCGCAGCAAATGGAAGCTAGGATGCGATAAGCGACTCCAAGTTGCAATGAACTCGCAAATAATAATAATAATAATAATATTTCACCTTAAATTTCAAATATATTTTAAAATACTTGGATATCTGACGAATAATTGTAAATGTATGTAAAAACAAAACTTAAAGAAGGAAAAATTCTCCTTTCCATTCTAAGAAATGATGGATGCGAGATGTAAATTACATTTTTACGTGGATTTTACGACGGCCCTCACCATCCACTTCAACATTCATTGCTATGTCTTTCACAATCCTAATTTATAAACACGAATGTTTTCCACGCAAAAGATTAATATTGTTTCTATCGCACTTTAGAGACTTAAAGTTTTTCTATTAAAAAAAAAATGTTTTCACGCAACACATGTATCTCCCACCACAGCTGATTCACGAAATACCCTATACATTTTTTTCTCTTTCAGTGTCGTTGCCTCCTATCTCCATTCTTTCAAAACGATCACCGGCCGCCGCCATTATTGTTCAAGTATTGTTACTAATAAATTTCTCCGTTTTCCACTATATTTAGTAGATAACCCTGCCACAATGTTCAAGATTCCTCATTTGGTCTCAATGTCTCTGGTTTATATTCAAAATGTGCATTTTCGACCCCCATCACGCCGAAAAATGCCGATTTCCACATTATGTATTTTGCACTTCACGTCAACTGTTCTGCATTGTCATCTTACATAATGAAAATTGTTAAAATTAAAAGTATCTGATCCTCTACCAGTCTTGTATGGGTTTCACTAATTTATCGCAACTGAACTAAATCGACCTACAATACTTGTTATGGCACAAATCACGGGTTTCATTTTAACATCTTAAAAAATGTTAATTTCTCGCATCGGAAGTTAAAGACTTTTTCATTAATTTTCTTGAAAATGTTATAATAGCGCAACCCGTGATTCAATTTTAATGAAACCAACACTGAAATTCTTCTCAAATTGATATCTATTCAACCATTATGTCTATTTGTGCGCATTTTAAATAAATTAAGATATTACTTCCGCGCAACGCGGCTTTCTTCTGTTTTTTCTATATCCTGTTCATGCATATCGTTGCCGCTTTACTATAGTCCGTTCAAGCTAATTTTCTTTAAACATATGCTAAAAACTCATCGGGATTCTTACTATCATTCCCTTAATGATCCTGAATCATTACAATATAATGCGCTGATTGGAAGTTCTTAGTTCAAGAGCAATATTACTTTTTATCCATTCACGTTTATGGACTGAGTAGGGAGGCACCTTTCAGGGTTATCAACAAAATGTGTAGGTATTAATAATAAGTACGAACACATGCGAAGACGCGTGAAAATTAATATCAATTAATACACAACCCCATATGAAAGAAAATAGCATCATTTTTTGTAGATAGTCTATTAATAGTATCTAGCTTCCCGTGGTCGCTTCGACGTTTTAGACTATTTTAAAAATGTTTTATACATTGAACATTTCTACTACGCAAAATCTTAATAAAAAGAAAATTTAATCACACAGTTGCTTGGATTTTTCATCCTCGGGCCTAGAATCTAAAAACATTATCGATTAAGTGCTAAAATTAAATAATAAAATTAGAAAAACATGTGTGGTCGCAACTCTTCTTAACAGCTTTTCTTCCAGATTAGACCGGCAAGCGATTTTAGTAATTCACTGTGTTTCGCCTTCGTAGGTGCCTTCCAAAACCCCGAAAAACATGATTTCTAGGTTTGTTCAGAATGTTCTAGAAGGATCTGGCGTAAAACAGGACCAATCCTCGCTTCGAGGAGATGAATCGAAAGAGACTGAACACATTTGTAGTTTCTTCAAAACTCCCACAAAAAGCCTTTTAACTGTTAACCCCCTCTCCCTAATAACTATTCCACTCGTGAAATTAAAAACCAATAGTGTTTAACTATACATACAAAATGCCCCAATCAGGGCGGTGTATCTCAAAAAGTTTATTGCTTTTTCTATCCAATTTTTCTTACCGCTTCTCCCTGCTGGCTAATCATAAACTGTGACTCATCTATCTTAGGAGGCAGTACACTTCGATCGCTATGCCGATGTCCAATAAACCGCGTATGCACTATAACATAATCTCTTTGATTTTAAAATTCTTTTGTAAGGCTGTCACTTAGAATTATTTAAAAGTTCAAGAAGATCCAAAAAGATTTCGGACAGTCATAAAATTAACAATTTTTATTACGGCGACGTTTCGAATGGTTGATGTACATTCATCTTCAGGCCAAATGTATACAAGTAACTAAAATTATAAAAATAGAGAACAAAAAGGAAATACATGTACATATTTTTTAAGAAATAAACGATGATGGTTGATTTCTAGTTCCCATTTTTGTATTATCGTATCTATTGTTATATTATATATAAGGCCACTTTTTTGGAACAGGTGGTCAATTATCTTGAAATTCTTTTGTAAGGCTGTCACTTAGAATTATTTAAAAGTTCAAGAAGATCCAAAAGTTCAAAAGATCTTTGATTTTAACATAGCTTTCAGTTATTTTCAATATTTGGCGCATTTTTGACTTTGTTGGACATAAATACATAAATCTTTGGAAATTCTCAGATAAATCCCCTTCTCGCTTCGCGAGTCGGGGATTTATCGACAATTTCTAAAGCACTCGTATTACCTATGATAATTCTTTTAGAATTTTGTCTTATGATCCGAGAAAGTGGTCAGTTTCCTCCCCCCCCCAGGAGACAGACACATTGAATGACCCATTTCCCAAATGATGCACCGGGAGAGGTATACCGTGGGTGACAGATGGAAGGACTCACGCACGTTATCTCCAATCTACAATGAACATTATTTTTATTGCAATATTACGGTTAGCTGAGGTATCATTATTGTCATTCATAATAACCAAATTATCCCTTAACGTTTGAAAATATTTGAAGATGTATTGCAATCTTTATTGCTTGTAAGAAGTACTTTAAAAAATGTTTCATTACAGAATTAACTTCGTCTGAAGAATCATGTCTTAAGGATTCTTGCTATGCCCTAAAGGCAGTCGTTAGAGGGATTCTCAGCGCTTTATCATTGTAGGTGTCTTGAAAACGTCCAAAAACATGTTTTTTTTCTAGTTTTTTCATAATGTAGAAGATAGTGGCAAAATAGTGATAATCCATTTGCCTCGTTGAGAATAATTGAAGGAGCTATTGATTACCACTGTAGGTGCCTTAAAACTCCCCCAGATGCGTTTTAGTACTACCCCCCCTCTATTGGGAATACACGGCATACCGAAACTTTTCCTTCTCTCGTATTATTATTACTCAGCAATAACTCAGAATAAAAGAATGCATGTCATCATTTGAAGATCTACAATTGAATGAAGTTTTACAGAAAGCATCCGAGCTACAAGAATCAATATGGTTGAAAAATGGCTTGGATAGTTGGGACATGTCTTAAATTTTCGAGCAGCAAGGATGCACGCCGAAAATTCGACGTATGTAGGATATCGCTGTAGAAAAGTTAGAAATTATACATTTCTTCATATTCACTTTAAGAAACATAGAAAACTCCACACGTTTCATATCGTTCAGTATTAAGTATCAAAGTTAAATTGGATATGTATGTAATTTATGCTTCTTTCATACAAAATAACATGTTGGTGAAAGATTCTAGAAAGACAGATCCGAATCTGTACGTGCAAAATTTGAAGGGTTTGGAACTGTATCTGATAGTTTCTTTGTTTGCATATGTTTGCAATTTGGCTTGTGCTCAACTACTTGTCCTTTCCCCTTCGTCTTTTTAAAACATTTCTTTTTTCATTTCGAGTTTCTCTTCCATTTTCTGTGTAGGGACCCACTGCTTTTTTTGTGGTAGTAGCCTCCTCAATAGCCTTGGCGCGGGGCGCATTAGGGCGAAGTAAACAGAGGCATGCGAGTGCCAGAGCCGTTATCTATTTCTGCCCCCACATGAAGCTATTTTGAATTGGAAATTGGGTCGCCCGGTGCAGTCGCGGTTGTACCTTCGGCGTGCATGTAGGCGTCTTCATTGAGGTCTTTCTCCCGGCGGAAGAGGCATCCGAAGGCGAACACGCGTTAGGGCGGCGCGTGGGAGCAGAAGCCACCGCATTCAAGACTCCGAACCTAAAGGCGGCTCCACACATTCGCTATTCGGCGAACAGCGAGCAACCGCTCGCCGAATCCCGAGTAGTGAGGATGGGTCGCTGGCTATTTGCCGAGTGACGAACATTCGGCGCTCGCCCTACCCGCCGCGTGTCGGTCTTTTAAGGCGGCTGCACACATTCGCTATTCGGCGAACAACCGCTCGCTGAATCCCGAGTAGTGTGGATGGGTCGCTTGCTATTTGCCGAGTGACGAACATTCGGTGCTCGCCCTACTCACCGCGTGTCGGTCTTTTAAGGCGGCTCCACACAGTCGCTATTCGGCGAACAACCGTTCGCTGAATCCCGAGTAGTGAGGATGGGTCGCTGGCTATTTGCCGAGTGACGAACATTCGGCGCTCGCCCTACCCGCCGCGTGTCGGTCTTTTAAGGCGGCTCCACACATTCGCTATTCGGCGAACAACCGCTCGCTGAATCCCGAGTAGTGTGGATGGGTCGCTTGCTATTTGCGGAATGACGAATATTCGGCGCTCGACCTACCCACCGCTTGTCGGTCTTTTGGACACATCAAAGGGAGCGAACATTCACCCAACACATCAACTGGTTGGGATCGGGCGAGCAATAGCTCGCTGCTCGACGAATGCCGAATCTGTGGAGCCACCTTAAGAATTGGCGACCTCGTTTCCAGTCCATGGAAATATAAATTCCTCTCCACTTCCTTATTTTGAATTACGTTCTTCCATCCAAGTTTGAAATCAAATCTAACAAGCAATTTAAAGAAAAAATTTGGAGACGTTTTTGAGAAAATTTTGAAAATGTCCGGGGGGCTTCATGTAAAGTACCCTTAAATTTAATAGAATCGTTTTCAAAATCTCAAAGCTTGGACTCCAGCCAGATCGACCGGGATTTCTTTAATTTGAAAAAAAAAGAAAAAATCCTACGTGTGGTTGAGGCGCTTGTGGTGTTCACAGACGGACGGACGTTTTACTTTCAGTTGGTTTTTTGATATCAAGGACACACAAAACTGCGATTCTTGCTGCACCATGTGTTAGGAGATTTTTTTTTCTTAATTTAGCAATTGGTCTTATCCACTTTGCGTTATCAGGGCCCGACAATGAAGTTTTCTCACCGAAAATTCGCCATTTTTTCGCGCGGCATTACGTACCACGTGTATAACTCCGTAAACACGTACGTATACGGGAAAGTAAAAAAATATTCGTAATGTGAGTATTTCAGTTTAATAATTCCAATTTGATTGCATAATAGTCCGCTTTACATTATGAATTAATAGTTTACATTTAATTAGAATTTTAGTGCATTCAGAATTTAATAGTTCATTACATGGCAAACATATTTCTTTATTAACGCTCTTTTAGATTAAAGATTAAAGATCTTTTGTAAACATTTGGAGAGCGACATGATTAGAAGTCTTAATTATCTTCTAAGTCTTTAGATCTAAAATATTTAATCATTAGAAATCTTAACATGCCAAGTTCTTAAACATTATTCTTTTTGGTAGGAAATGGTGCGATGTTTACGATGTTTCCGTCATAGAATTACATATGAGGCGTTGGTTCTCCATCGTAAGTTTTTATTTCAGCATGAAGCCTTTTCGGCGGCATTGTACTCGTGCGCCGAAAAATGGCGAAGTTTTTTAAATGAAATCTGTTTTAAAAAATCAGTTCTTTAAAAAAGGTCACGTACAATATTTTTAAAATGCGAATAGTTTGGCGTAAATTTGCAAATTTTCGAAATCGCAAATCGAATTTCTCGCATTCTCTTTGCTAGAATCTTTCAGGAGTTGCACCGTGCATTTTCGTTATCCCTGGCACATTTGGGATGCGCAGTTACATACTGAACTTGGCCTTACACCCATCCCCGTCCACGTCTCCCTCTTAGCCGTAAAATTCTATTCCAAAATATTATAGACCCCTTTCACTTTTACATAGGTAAGCGAAATCGTCATTGCAAAAGATTAAAAAAAATCTACCAAGAGCATTTTCCGATCCCCTGTAGACTTGAACTGAGGAGTCTTTTCTCACGATAAACTACATAACCACTGAATTGTATTATATCTAAAACTAGAATTCTGTATATAATGTATCAAATGATTCTTGTATATTAGATATAAGCTTTATTCTACACTTGGGCAGATGTTGCCCGGTGGCAGAATGCAGAAACAATATATCTTATACCAATGTATCTATCTTATCTGGCTGCAGAGGTCCAATGGCCAATGCTAGAATAAATTAGAAAAGAATAACTTCTCATTGTTGGGCGGTATGAATGGAACGATGTTTTGGGTTGTTGAATTTGCGTTGATGTATTAGCTTAAGTTTCGCGCTTAATGCGCTACGTTTGGAGTTTTACAAGTGATGGCTGAAATGTGTTAATATGGACAGTACACTCGACTCCGGTTATAGTGAACTCGAATGTAGTGAGCCCTCGGTTATAATGAACTTAAGTCACTGGACCCGTTTCACTTACATTAGAAATAAGTATAAGAAGATTCGGTTATTGTGAATCTGAACCTCGGCTATAGTGAACAAAGGAAATACGTCCTGGAAATTAATTGGATCTCTTATGTCATTAAGTGTGTAAAAGAGCCATTCCATGTCAAATCGCACAAAAAAGACCAACATTTGACCTTCATATTTTTAATTATTTTCTATTTGTTATATGGATCAAATAAGTTAACACGTGTATTTTTATTTTTTTCTAACTTTATTATTTTTGGAAATATCGCATAATGAAATTTGCTAAAAATGACGCACATCACTAACTTAAAAATATCATATATTTGAATACACTAATTATAGAAATTCCTTTCAAAATCCATTCGAAACTTGAAAACATGTTTAATTTTTAAGATTTTGCAAAATATTTAATTTCCTGAATTTTCATTTTTTTTAAAGAAAATTAAATTTTGAAAATTGAATATTTTCAAAAACTCGATGAGCTAAAATATTTTTAAAAATATTTATAAATGCACTAGAGTATTGATGGTAACTCCAGAAAAAATCAAACTGGGATCTCAGTAACTTCAAAAGATATTTCAAGTACTCGCTTACCATAGAATTCCGGAACTTTCATCACAATGCAGTTTTAATGTCCTACCAAATTTACTTCAGATCTGGACAAAATTCCATTTTCTTCAGCCAGCATTTTAGACACTTTCATCATGCGTTCGGTTGCTGGAAAATGTCGTTCAATTTTATTGTATGTCCAACTTTCAAATATTGTCAAAATTTAAATTTTCAACGTCATGTCATCAGTTGAGTGAAAGGAATCGATAATTTTCTAAACATTATCTTTATTGTCTGATTTTCCGATGGACATAGAAGGATCTTCAATGTGAAAAATTTATCTGTATTGGCACTTCATACTTTCTGAAATTTCTTATGGGGATACCGTTTATGTTCCAATTTTCTTTTCTTGGCGGGGCTTTCTTTTCTTTTCTCTTTCTTTTATTGCAATTAAACTCTTGTTTATCTTCTCTTTATTCATCTCGCAGACATTTGACGAACTATCTGAAGAGCCTAAATTGTCATTTTCTTAATTTCCACACTTTTCACTGGACGTTCCGCTACTTTCGTTAATGCCACGGGAGCCACTGGTCTTGACGCTCTCTTCACGAACAAATGGCGGTTTTGGAAGCCGATTCCCTTTCTTCCGAAAAAATCTCACATTAGCAAATCAAATGACTCCTGTAAATTCAGCAGCAAATCGTGGTTTACGCGTCTTGGAGATTTTCTTTTCTAAAAATCGTTATCAGAAAAATTAAATGGATTGAAACATCTGTCGTATCTCATACGGTGATCGCCACTCATGTTGCACAGTGTACACACGATTCACAGAACAAACGCTAGCACTCTTCTCTTCATAAGGTGCGTATTGGGGGTGATGTTGAGAAAATTTTACTCATGTCCCTTGACAAGTGGTTGATTGTATTTCACGAGCTAGGTCAGGAGGGCACCCCATCCCTAGGACGCAAAGGGACTCAGCACTAAAATTCGTTTAGCTGACACGAGGAAAAGCAGTAGAAGAATTCGTTTTGCTGTCACCATCCCTTCTGGGGACAGAGTGAACATATGAGTTACTAATATTTCTTGAAACCCTAATCAAGCAGACGGTCATTCTTTTTATTGTTCTTCGATACTTGTATCAAAGCCTGATCGAACAAAATTGGTGCAGAGGCAGGAACCACGCGCTCACGTAATTTCAATAGATTTTTTGATCTGTTGGTGTTCAGTGCCCACTTTTTTTCTTGTTGTGTTTTGTAGAAAATCGCACAAGAAATATTCCTATATTTTTTTCAAATTTTATCTGAGCGAGTTCATATAGAAATTTTCATTTTTTTAAATAATTACATTTTTAATGAAATATTTATTTTTTAAGAAAGTAATTTACAGGGGAATAAAATACACATATCAAAATATTAAATGAATCAAACAAAAAATTATATATAAAGTACATTCGGAGCATCCATCAATCATATTTTGCGAAGTAAGCATAAATTCCAAAATCTAATATAGGCGTAACTATACAAATAATCAATTTTCAGGTAAATAAAGAAACACGTGCCTATTTTTTTGCTTTCCAGAATGAATGCCATACAGTCGTGTCATTTATTTTTTTTTTAAATATAGAAAATAGTCGTGTCAATTCTTGTGCGATTTGACGTGGAATGGCTCGTTTCGCTCTCACCCATAAGAACATAGATAACCCACATCACGATGTTATCCACAAAAACATGTATGACACAATGTCATACCTTATGGGGGCAGAGTGAACATCTGAAATACTAATAACTCTTCAAACCCTAATCAGACAGACGGTCATTATTTTTTTAGTTCTTCAGCACTTGCATCAGAGACTGACCGAACACAATTAGTTAGTGCATGTGTAAGCAGAGCGCGCCCTCATACTTACAATTGATTTTTTTAGAACTGTATGAGTTGAGTGTCCACTTTTTTCTTGTTGCATTTTATAGCAAATTGAACAAGGAACACGCCTATATTTTTTTCAATTTTTTATCTCATGGAGATTATATAGAAATTTTACTTTTTTTGAAAAAAAATAATTTTTAAAATGAAAAAAATATTTTTTGAAAAATTTATTTACAGAGGAATAAAATAAACATTTCAAAGTATTAAATGAAACAAACCAGAGATTTTTATAGTTAGTACATTCGGAGCAACAATTGATCTTATTTTGTGAGGTACCTATAAATTCCAAAATTTAATATAGGCATAACTACATAAATAATCAATTTTCAGGCAAATAAAAAATACGTGTCTCTTTTTTGATGTCCAGATTTAAGAAAAAAATATCATACATTTAAAAAAAAGTCCTGTCAATTCTTGTGCGATTTGACGTGAAATGGCTCAAAAGGGCCTTCAAAGAGTGGGATGGTGTTCGAACAGTGCAAGAGGCATTGGAAGGTGTCATGACTACATTATGATACTAGAGACAGAGGGCGATGCAGAATGAAGTATGGAGAGAGCATGAACTCTGGAGAAGGATCTAATGAAAAATGTACGAAGCAAACAATTCAAAATTATTTTTTACGTACAAATAAGGATATTGAAATTTTCATTTTGTGCTCTTAATGAATTTTGATGTATTTTAACAAAATCAGTCATTGGGGAGAACTTCTTTTTAATTTTGACATCATCGGATATAGTGAACCATACATGTTAGTCCCCAGAAGTTCAGTATAACTAGAGTCGACTGTATTACGTATGTACCGAATTCGAAGATCTCGCAACAGCGTATGCACACGTGAATCCCGCGTTTGTTTGATAAATTGAGCTGCAGCCGTATTGCCGCTCACCACACGTTGCTGCCCGTTCGCCTCTTTCTTGAGGTAATTTAAATACGAACACTTTAAATACGAACACTAGTAAATATTGTTCGTGAATTCATGTAACCAGAATCAATCGGCAAATGTTACCTTCTCCGCTTCCGTGTATATCTTGTTCCTTACTACAGAACCACCGATCAATTTTCTGAAGTACCTTCCCCAAGGTTTCGCTGACTTACAATATATTCAAATGTCTGCTAATTGGGTTTTAAAGCCAGAATTTCTCATTAATACTGCATACATGCAGACGCGTTTCTCGCGAACAGTCTCCCTCTAACAAACTTCCGTGAATGGTAACCGGCACTACATCCTTAAATGATCTGTTTTCCACAAGTTTACACATCTCGAACAAATTTATATTTTCATTTTGTAACAGACAGAAATTGCGGTAAAATAATTTGACGTAACAGACAGAAATTACAGTATATAAATTTCAGTTTGTTTCTGAGCCATTTCTAGAAAACTCTATTAAATGCGTCAATTCCACACTTATCTCCCAAGACTTTATCCCTATTCCACGATGGCAAAAAATGCGTCACATTTGGAAGATGCTCGTAATGTTCGGAAGGTGTCGAGCTGTATGATTATCTGAACGATAGAGATGAAGGCTCAATAGACTCTTTACAAGGACACAATTGTAGGTACCACGCGAATGGAATGTGCTCATAGGAATCTTATCGGAAACTCATACCCGTAGCAACAGGGTTCGCGAAGGCGGACGGCTCGTGTTCGAAGACAAAGCGACGTCTTAAGTCTTCTATCAGATATCTACTCGTGGGCAGAAGACAGATGAGCGCCAGAAAAGTGGTAGTAGGTAGTCCAAGCGTAGATGTGGAAGGGGCAAGGGTTACATTCTTCCCCAGGTCTGTAATGAGAACATGGATGTACCGACCGATTTGAAAAGTAAGCGATGATGAGCACTGAATACGTCTGATGAGATTTCACCTGAATTGATGTACAATGTCTTCTAGGAATACACGACCTAGAACTCAAATTTCTTTGGACCGATAGAAACGAAAAAATAAAGTTTGTGAGATATGTCCCTGAAGCTGCGTGATTTTACTGAATAGGCTACAAAGAATAATGATTTTAGAATAGAAAAATTGTTCCAAATGGATCTCTTCATCTTCGCTTTTTCTAAAATTACATTATTAGAAATATTTTCAGTCCAGGGAATCTTTAGTATTTTTCGCCACAACCACATCTCATAAGCTTCTAAACCAGGCTGTTCCAACTCAGCTGCCCGCGGGCGGGCACGCGGGCGCCCGCGAGCCACCGCGGGCACTGGCGGAGACGGTGGGCACAGACTGCTGCAACCCTCGCTGCCGGCACCTGGCGAAATATAAGCCCTTGGGGCGTGAGTCGGCGTTGACCTTGGCCTTGGCGACAGTCGCTGCGACGCGTCGCGCCTACGTCGCTGATAGCCGAAGCAGGGAACGGTTGGATTGGGGTGTGGAGGCCGCACCAGAGTTCATACTAAGAAGTAAACTTAAATGTTTAACAGAAAACGTACAATTTGATTCAATTCAAAAATATTTTCATATCTCATCAAGTTCATTTTACACATCTCTTTTTCTTCACAAGTGAATCAATATCGCACGAACCATTGCCTCACTAGCATTATCGTCACCGTCTGTCACCTGAAAAATATGTGCATGCAAATTTAACAATAACCTGGGGTGCACGTGTTAAAATAATTAAATAGATGTACAGATTCGCAGGTAGATAAACTTCAAACTTACATCCTGCTGCATGTCACTCTTCAGCCTAACAATAAGCACCTTCCGTGCATCGCCGTCTAATTTATCATACTATGCAGCGTGAAGGGTGGTATAATGTTGCACATTATATTTTTAGTTACATTTAGTTTCTTCTCGCATAAAAGACACTGAGCAAGACCATCTTTTTCTACAAAGAAAAACTGCTCTTCCCAGCAAACTGGAACAGTTAACGGGCTTCCTCTGCCAGCCATCGCGCTATTCGTATTGCTTCCACGAAGAGCAATGCGATAATGTTGAGCGCGTTTCCCCCTCCCCAATCCCTGGGCTAGCCCTTCCACCTCGGCTGGTCCCCTCCTGCGACGTCCTTGGCTGGCCACGATTGCTCGCGGGCTCGCCCGCGGGCGCCCGCGGGCGCCCGTGCCCGCGACAGGCCAAGTTGGAACAGCCTGTTCTAAACGATTCCTGTCCGTTTCTAAAAGCGTCCATCCTTCCCATCTGTATAATACGACAATCATTAAGAGATGTAACTTTTCAAAAATTTCTTCTTAATATCAAAATGTAGGTTGGTATTTGTGAGCAAATTTATTTTATTTAGGAACGACATCTTTGCTAGTGTAATTCCCTTTCTTATTTCTGCTTTATTGTCTTCGATGAACGCAAACTTCTTTGGACGCATTTTCAGACGTAACCAAAATTTAGCATAATTTCGGACTGTAAAATAGTTGGAAAAAATAAAGAGGGAGACCAAGAATGAAAATTTGAGAACAACTTCAAATCTAATTACACTTCAAAAACTATGCTGAGATGAGGACAGAGGGGGACCGAATATCATCGCGGCAGCAACAAGGCACTTTCTTTGCCTTCTGGAGGATGATGATGAATAGAAAAACATTTCCAAGAATTTATTTTAAAGAGCAGTAAAAATAGCGTTGATATTTCAGAAAATGATTTAATTTCCGAAAAATTCAACATAAATAATCCCTTGAGAAGTGGTATGTACACTTCGCATGCGAATGATATCAGATTGAAGCAGTCCGTTCGCTGTAAGATAAATAGATGAAATAAATAAGAAAACAGAATATCCAAATTGTTTTTAACGCGTATTAACGACTGAATCGAGAGCATTAAATGGTACGTCTTGTGAAATTCAATATATTTAGTCTTCACTGCTTACTGTAATACATTCATAAACTATATAAATAACAGTAAGGTGTTCTGTTTGCATTTTTAATTGCTTACGTTTTTATTTCTTATTTACACAACTTTTCAAATAACAATTTTTCAAATCAAATTTTTGTGGAAGTCTTGTAATTCAGTAAATTATTTGGATATAAAATTTTAGGCAAAATTTCTTGCCTAAATGTGACACACCCTTGAATTGAATAATGCATTGAACTTCGTAAACTACCTTTGCATCCATTGCGGATGTTACGTTCAATAAAATAGTTTGTTACTAAGCAACTTACAGTTGAAACCGACAAGAAAATAAACAGAAAACCCTGTACTCTACCAACACCAGAATCCAACTCTCTTGAAGCACGTAGGCAAAATGCCGGACCGCAAGCAATGCGAGCTGTTCTGCAGCCGTCCGCGGCTGATCGTGACGGACGTGTGGCAGACGTGCGAGAAGATCCGCGCCGCCGTCTACCGCGCCGGGCTCGACCTGTGGTCGTACTACCGCCACCTGGACCCCAACAACAACTGCCTGGTGTCGGAGGCGCAGTTCGTGTCGATCCTGGCGGGCCCGCTGAAGGAGTCGCTGGGTCTGACGGCCAACGAGATCTCGCAGCTGGCCGACTACTTCCGCGTGTACGACGGCCGCATCTACTACAGCCAGTTCTGCGAGATCATCCACAGCAACGTGCCCAACATCTGCCAGAACCCCAAGCTGGTGACGGGCCTGGAGTGGAAGGAGCCGTACAAGGTGTGCCGGCTGAGCGAGCTCGAGGAGATTCGCGTGAGCATGCTGCTGACCGAAGATCGCGACGCTGGTGAACCGCCGCCACCTCATCCTGCGCCCGTACTTCCAAGACTACGAGCTCATCTCGAAGAGCGCGGGCGCCGTCACCAAGAACCACTTCGCGCGCGTGCTCGCCTACCTGCACATCAAGGTTGGCCACGCGGCGTCCGCGCGTTTTGGTATTGTAAGGTCGCAAGGTCATTAGCGACCACTATTTGATCCAACGTTAAGGTATGAGGATGAAACGATGTGGTGATGATAGGGGGTGAAAGGACGAACACATACAACCATGCCCGAGGCGGGACTCCAACCCGCGATGCTTCGGTCCGAGAGCGCTACGACATTACTGTTCTAGCCTCGGCCTCGGGGCCGACATTCGACATTCGTGCGTTGAACATAGATATATGAAATCCTGATAGTTTTCTGACTACTAAAAGAGACACTAAAATTGTTTTTTAAATGTTTTTTCATTATTTTATTCTCTGTCTCTTTGGTTAACAGCCATATGGCTGTTTGGCAGTCCCTAGCGCCTTCTTGTAAGACTAGTCCTGGTCAAGTGTACCTAGCCGTTTCCCGTTGCTTTCTCTAGAGGCGATAGTCCGCCAATTTGTACGTTTGATTTGAAAACCAGAGAGCGCAGGCCTACATACAATATCCACAATCTTATCCAGTAGTTTAAATGGAAACTGTGATTGGTGCTAAATAGATAGAGGATTTAATTTTGCCGTGATCGGCCAAGTGCCTTTCCTGGGATCTGTTTTACATAGTATTCCGCTCTGAGCAAAATAGTATTTACCTGCATCGGTTCTTTCGATTCCTGTATTTAATTTCGTGTGGAATTTTTGTGGGTAACAGGGTCGGCGGACGAGTTCCGCCTGCTGCTGAAGAAGTTCGAAAACACGCACTACATTTACGGGATTGGTGATCTTAGACCTTGACGTGCCCGGAATCGCTAATGAATCCAATGAATCGATGTTGTGTTTTGGATGTCCCGTCTTTAATCAAGGAAATGACATAATTCGTGGGTGAGTGGTAGGTGTCAGCGGACGAGTTCTGCCTGCCGGGAGAAAACCGCCACCTCCCGCGATGAAAGGACGCACTACACTTACGGGATGAATTAGTTTAGCCGTTGATGTGGCCAGAATCGCGAATCAAATGAATCGATGTTTTTTTACGGATGTCGCATATCTATACTTCGGTGTTTCTTCTTGGCGCACGAGGGGGGGTCAATAAAATGGAATATCTCACGGTATTTCGCATCGTTCTCGGTTGTGCCGCTAGGAGTCGCATGATCGCGACTGAATCGAGCAGTAGCTGACGATCATGCGATGCGGCACAACGGAAAACGACGCGAAATATTGAGAGATATTCCATTTTATTGACATACCCCCGTGCGCCAAGAAAGAAAACCCCAAGTATAATGAAGTAATGTGTGTGTGTGTATAATGAAGTATAATGAAGTATAATGAAGTAATATGTATAATGAAGTAATGTGTAATGTGTGTGTGTGTGTGTGTGTGTGTGTGTGTGTGTGTGTGTGTGTGTGTGTGTGTGGGCGGGCGGCAGGTGTCGGCGGACGAGTTCCGTCTGCTGCTGAAGAAGTTCGCGTGTGACGCGTACACGGTGAACTACGTGGCGTTCATCGGCGCGCTGGACGACGTGATCCGCGCGCTGCGCGACCAGGGCGCCGTGGACGTGGGCGGCGACCTGCTGCCGCACTTCCCCGGGCGCGCGCTCTGCGCCCCGCTGCCCGTGCTGCCGCGCCCCGAGCTGGGCGCGCTCGCCCCGCCGCCCAACGTCAGCCCCGGCCCCGACCAGCCCCCCGCCCGCCCCGTCGAGCTGCTGCACGCCCTGCGCCGCCTGCAGTGCTTCCTGCTCAGGCACCGCATCTGCGCCGAGGCCTTCTTCAAGGCGAGCCCAGTCAACTTCTGGGGACTAACATGTTTGGTTCACTAGATCCGGTGATGACAAAATTAAATGCTATTTCTCCACAATCATTGATTTTATTAATACAATGATACAGGAAAATTCATTAACAGCACGAACTGAAAATTTCAATATATTTGTTTGTACTTATAAAATCAGTTACTTTCAATTGTTTACTTAGTATATTTTTTATTAGAAATTTCTCTAGATCTTCCTCCAGAGTTCGTGCTCTGTCCATACTTGATTCTGCATTATGGTCTAAGTATCGTAATGCAGTCTTGACATCATTCAATCCGTATTGCACTGTTGGAACACCGCACCACTCTCCGAAGGCCCTTTTACTCGCGTAATAACATGCGAGTTCCAATTAATTTCCAGGACGTTGCATTTCCAACGTTCACTATGGCCGAGGTTCAGGTTCACTATTACTGGATCTTCTTACGCTCATTTGTAATGTAAGTGAAACGGGACCAGTGACTTAAGTTCACTATAACCGAGGGTTCACTATATCCCAGTTCACTGTAAGCGAATTCCGGGCTGTGCCCAACGGGCCACGACCCACGCGCCATTTTGTATTCTTCTTTTTGTTCTATTTCTTACATACAGTTGCTCTATGCACACAATAAATTATAGACAAAATTTTAATCAAAAGATTATGCATATAATATTTCTTTAAAAAGAAATTTTAAAGTGTATTTTTCTTGCATTATAGGAACATAAATACATTGACTCCATGCAAGCATTCTCGAGTTGACGGAATGCAAAAATAAGGGGGGTGTACGACATCCTCAGCGCAAGTTTGCCAACGTTTGTGAAATGAATGCGGATCATTTCTACGTTTTACTCACTGATCACGCCCCGAATTTGGTTTGTACCGGCTTAGGTGGCTCAGGGCATCAATTGGTATCACAGAAGTGCCTCTGACCGGGGGGTCCTAGGGTTCCAGTCGACGGATAAGGCATTCTCGACGCTAGCTGGATAGCTAGGCTGAATTCAGTCTGTAGGAGAATTGTAGCGGCCACCTGCTCTGATCAGTAGTTTTCTGTGATTTCTGCTATCGAAACCAGGCGAATGTCGGAGCAGTATTCTAACAAACGGGCCACGGACCTCGTGCGATCTTCCCTTCCTCTTGTTCTATCCTTGCCCCCTTTTTTACACACATTTATATGTCCAACACCACTACGCGTGTCTGGTGACTATACTCCGATTTAAACATAGTGGCACTTCAAGGTCCCGAATTGTAAGGAGAGGGGGACCTTGTCATCCAATCAGGAGTACCAATACCAAAAAATTAAGTCGTAATGAAGCTTCCTATTGGTTGACATTGTGCACCTCTCTTTCCTGTTCATGACTTTGAAGTGTCATTATTTTTAAATCGGAGCATAGTCGGGAGCTTTGACCGTGTCCCTGCTGAGGCCGTGCCTCGCTGGTGGGAAATGCGTGGTTGAGAAAAATCCCGCGAGCCAACGTGTAAGTCGGTACCGGATCTCACCACGCAGCGGAGGAAGATGACCGCCGCTTCCCACGATGAAAACACGCACTACACTTACGGGACCAATGACCTTATCCGCGACCGTCATACCCAATCAGTCAAATCAACCAATATGGTTTGGCATCAGTGACAGTGAGAAAACTGCGCTCACTGGTCTGAACAAACCACAGAGAGAGAGAAGGAGGGAGTGCGTGTGTGGTGTTGCGGGCAGTAGGCGTTCGACGGGCTGTGCACGGGGCGCGTGACGGAGGCGCAGTTCCGTCGCTGCCTGGACAAGATGACGGCGTCGGCGCCGCAGCGCCTGTGCCTGGCGCTGGACGAGGTGGACCGCCTGGCGGCGGCGTACCGCGCGCCCAGCGACCCCGACCGCGTCTGCTACTCCGCGCTGCTCGAAGACCTGGCGCGCGTCTTCTCCGCCGACGACGTCGCCAAGTGCTGCCAGGTACAATCCTCCAACTAACACGAGCAGAGAAGCAAAAGACACTTACAACGCCCTTTATGCGAAACAAAGGAGTTGTGGCTCGAGATTAACACAACTGCATGAAAAAGTGTGTTTTCTTATATCTTTTTTAAAAGGAGGTGAAATTACGAAAAGTATTGATCGACACATGACCAATAAGCGAAGTTGTAATACACTGTTCTGTTATACCGAACTAATACAAGCAGAGGAGGAATAGCCACTTACAACGGCCGGAGTTCGTGAAGGATTTAACTGTAGGACGACCGTTAAGAACAATCGGAACAAAGGAATTGTAGCTGCATGAACAGGGTTTTCTTATTTATATATTTTTTTATAACAAGGTGAAATTATGAAAAGTAGTGATCGACACATGACCAATAAGGGAGTTGTAATACACTGTTCTGTTATACCGAACTAACTCAAGCAGAGGAGCAAAAGCTACTTACGACGGCCGTTAGGAACTATCGAAACAAAGGAATTGTAGCTGCATGAACAGCGTTTTTCTTATTTGTATCTTTTTTAAAAGAAGATTAAATTACGAAAAATATTGTTCGACACATGGCTAATAAGGGACTCGGTTATTTGCTTCAGAATCCCCCATGGATAATAACCCGCTGCTTGTCGTGACAGCCCCTCGGGAGGGGAGGCACCCGAGCGCGGTCTACTTCCGCGGAATGAGTGCCAGGCACATTGCCTCCATTCTTGACATTTGAGCAGCTCAATTATAGATTTTAGCGGTCGGTTTCTTGCTTTATTCGTCACATTGAGGGAGTGGGAAAATCAGATGAAATAATGGCCGTGTGTTCGATAAGCCGGACGCTGCACTCGATAACCCGAGCTTGAGTTTTGCCCACGCTCGGACCGAGGGCCCCGCCCTCTGCCAGTAGCGCATCCGTGTTCCGATTCCGAAGGCGCGGCACTTCCCAAGAGTTAAATCCACGTGACCGCGCGGCACTCGCGTCGTTAGCGCTAGGCTGTGCGCCGTGAGGAGACGTGTTGAGGGCTGCAACCGCCAGGGCCTTAGTGGTTGTGGCCCTCCAGTTGGGCTCTGGCGTGGCGCGCAACTCACAGGAAATTGTCCAAGCACCTTGTTGATGGTGCCAATTGAGTCCAGTACTAACCTGGAAAGTTGGTAGCTGTGAGTTGGCAGTGTGGCCCCACTCAGGCTCAAGTACGCAAACATGTGCATTTCTAACGTCGCGTTTCGGTGTATTCGAATGTCAGCCTAGCGGTATCTAAGAGCAACCCGAAAGAGGTGAGGTGAGGCTTTAATGGCGGGCGCTCGCCTTGTGGCGAGTAAACAATCTCCCTCGGTGTGAAACGAAGCGCAAAAGGGCGTCTATCCGCCCGCATTGAATTGATGCGTTATTTCACGAGGCGAAACTCACGCCGTAAGGCCTGCTCTTCCATCTGACCACGCAAATATCTCTACGCTCCTTTCACCATCTAGCGGAGAAAGAAGGTATTACTCAGGCGGTATTACTCAGGCGGTATTACTCAGGCGACAAAACAGGCGATTTTGAATTTCGTTCAGAGGCTTCATTTAGGCTTGAGGATCGTTTACATGCTGTAAATCTAATAACATGGAACAGCCGGCTTTACTTCCCCTTCGAAGGAAGGCGTTCGAAGGATTTTTTCACCCATAAAATCCACGGCTTCGTTCGGGTCTGAACCCGCGAACTTGGGTGTAACAGTTCGCTACGCTAACCGCTACGCCATCGCCTCCGCCAAACTGCGGCGCCTTGAACGCGTGTGTGTGTGTGTGTCAGCCGAACGTGTCGGTGGCGCTGCCGGCGCTGGAGGACCCGCGGCACGTGGTGCGCGAGCACCCGCGGCGCACTCCGTGCGAGGAGACGCTGTCCAAGGTGCAGCTGCGCGTGCGCCAGCGCCACCTGCACATGAAGCCCGCCTTCCTGCGCTACGACGCGCGCCGCACCTCGCACGTGACGCTGCCGCAGATGCGCCAGGCGCTCGTCGCGCTCGGCATGCTGCTCACGCCCGAGGAGCTGGAGGCGAGCACGCACCATAAAGCGTACGAATAGTCCAGGGAGCGTTGCTCACGCCCGAGGAGCTGCAGGCGAGGACGCGCGCCCGTCATCCAATCACAGACGACTAGGGTTATAGCGAACGTCTGGGAACTACAGGGTGTCGGGCTTCGGTTGGTCCACGGACCATTTGCGATCTTTCCTTCCCTATTCTTACCTCATTTTCACACCTTTCACATATGCACACCCTTACAGGGAGGATCCAGCCGATCATTTTCCAGGGGGCCGTCACCGATTTTGTTACATAAAAAATTATGATAATGTATTGGCTTCCTGACCTGAAGGACCGAAGTTCGAATCCCGGCGTAGGCCGGGATTTTTATCTGGTGCTTTCCTCCAGGACGGCTCTGGTGTCGACTCAGCCTCCTTTCCAAGTGAGTACCAGAAGCTTTCCTGGGGTAAAGGCGACCGGAGCTTTGAGCTCGCAACACAACCTCCTCCTTGTGCTGACGGCGACGAAAAGGTGGAAGCCCTGCCTTCGCCTCCCCTTAGGACCATATCGGCCTGTGTGCAATGCACTGGGGATACCCAATATTATTGGTTTAAATAATTATATAATTCTAATATAAATAATTTTTCCAGATAAAAGAAGGTAACAAACGACAACTAGGCTTTCTGGATCCGCCACTGTCCTCACACTTACTGTGACATTGTGGGAATATTATGGTAATCACAGACCTGAACTTTTGCTATAAACAAGTTTATTGTATAGTTATTTACACAATGTATATAGTTCTCACTGCTCACTCTACACGAGTGCCCGCAGACAGCGTAGCACCCCGTGACCGCTATCACACGTGGAATAACTTCCACAACGGCGTTCCAACACCTGAATTGCCCTCACGAGCCCAGCTCGTCTCCGCACCGCGCCCTGGCGCAAGTGTGGTGCATCCACATCGTGATTCGGCTCAGACTCGAATGAATGGCCGTTTCCTTCACTGGCCTCTTTTGTGAAAGGTCACGTGACTGACCTCCCACGCAGGCGACCCGCGGCCCACATGTTCTCATTACTGAGATTTTGACCGGACCTGCCGCCATCTGCAGGTCGAATTCTGTCGTCACACATCATCCCTTGTGCGCTCTGGAGCCGCCTTCCGGGACTCGCCCCGGCTTGCCCCTGCCGACTCCGGCCGTGCAGCCCGACACCAAAAGACAACCCCTCTCACCGGAACGACTTCAGAGGTCCGGCTGCCGCCAGCCCCACCCCACATGACCAACCCCTACCCCTGCACGACGGGGGTTCTGTCGATCGAGCCCAATGCTGTGACGTTACACTACACTGCCACTGTAACGGAAGGCAACTCGGGAGCGTAGAGCTTGTCCTAACACGAACGCTGCCCCGCCGATGCAGATAACCAGGGAAACATACTGGCAGCCGATGTGTCGGTCGACGCTTTGACAGGGGAAGAACTGCGCTGCCTCCTGAGATGTACAGATATTCCCTACGTCGTCAACAAAAAGAAAACACATTTGAATGGGAAAACTTTATTGTAGCAGGTACCGCACGAATTGCCAGACAAACCAGGACCCTGGCATTTTTACCAGGATTTTAATGAAGACCGTGTATCAGGATGAAGTCATCCTGGTACGTTTAAATACCAGGATTTTAAGTCTACGGTATTTGACAATGTACGATTTAAGATTCATGTAATATTTTTTATTAATTAATTTAAAACGAACATCAATATTACAAATAACTATGATATTGGTGAAAACATTGCCGTAAAAACATTAAGGGTGACAGGGTGGCATTAAAGGCGACTTTTTCTAGCACGTGCTATAGTCGAAAAGGACAGAACGTCTCATCCTTTCATTTAGTTTATGAATATAAAATTAATCGATATAAGGTAAAGTTTAGCGAACTTGCTATACGCGTTAAAACTAATAATTGAATTATAAAATGAAAAAAATTCATAATTTAAATCGATTGTCATTCGTACCAGGATGTTTGAAGGTTCGTATTGTGATATACATTTAACCCTTTCCAGCCCAATGGGGCCACCTGGCAACTCTGGGTACAGCATGTGTTGCAATATTTTTCCACAAAATCACCAGTTGAATTGAAACATGTAGTGTTATATTTTGTGTTCAACTTTTGTAACTTTGTGACGTCGAAGTCTGCCGCCTGGGGTGTGTACGAGTGTAAGACAGACGCCTGCAATTCTGCGTCACTGCAATGCGCGAAGTACAGAGCGAACAGAAATTTCTTGAAGCGTGGGAAAAGATGGAAATCGCTGGGGCGAGATCCAGACTAGAGGGTGGGCGGGCAAATACTTCCCAGAGGAACTGGTGAGATGATTTGTTGGAAGCCGAACCGTGTGTGCCTGACCGTTGAACAGTCCATCCGGATCTCGCCGCCAACAGCTTCTATGTTTTCTTATGGCTCAAGAACTTCCTGTGGTGAGCATCACGAGGGCCACGGTGAATCAGAGTTGCAGGCGGCGGTCGGATACTGGCACCTGTCCTAGGCGGCAGATTTTTATAACAGGGGCACGAATGTTGGTCCCACGTTATGAAAAAATCTCAGTCCTGGCGATGATTATTTGTAAAATAGTACATGAGCTGCATTTGCTTACAATAAAGTTTTCCCAAAGAATTGTGATTTCTTGTGGTTGAAGATCTAGGAATATTTACTGTATCGTTGAACTTGTTACATAAGCTTTCGCGATTATTCCAGCCACGACGATGGTGACTGAAAGTCTCACGGATGAGAACATACGTCCATCTACAGCTTGAAAATTGCATATTCTTAAAAAGCGCCATGCAATTATTCACAAAACAAGTCATTTACAATGAATTTAAAATGCTTTTGAACTGCTGAACTTTTGCACTGCCCTTCAGACACAACTTCTGTAGTTCTTCTCACGGTATCCTTCCTGGTTATCGAATCATTCTTCTTTTTGGTGCCCAAGGGAAACTTACTGGAAGCGCTTCGTAACATGTACCGGGAGAGATGTATCAGTGCATCATCTGATGTCACTACAGTCCCACTAACCGGGAGACCCTAGGTCGAGTCCCCACGGCGCGGCAGGATTATCGACACTAGCTTGTCAGCTAGGTCGAATTCAGTCGCTGTCTGGAGGAGAATTCTAGCGGCCGGCTGCTTTGATTGGTAGTTTTCCGTGTTTCTCCGATCATCACCAGGCGAATGCGATCTTTCCTTCCTCTTCCTTGTCCTATCCTCATCCCTTATGCAAACACACACTAACATGCACTACACTACCACACATGCCAGGAGACCGGTCGGGAGCTTACAGCTTGTCGCGGCTGGGGCGGTGACCCCGCTGGTGGGAGATACCTGTTTGGGGAAAACAACCCGCTAGCTGACGGTAGGTCGGCGCCTGTCTCCTCATCCTGCGGAGAAAGATCACTGCCACCGCCCGAGGAAAGAATCACGCACTATGTTTACGGGACTAATGACCTCAGTAGTTGACGCGCCCGGAATCTCGATCAAGTAATCAATCGTAACATGCACAATACTTTCGGGACACACGATATTAGCCTTTAACGCGTCCGGAAACTGGCGCAGTGGAGTCTCGCCCATGACGGCGTGTGCATAGCTTGTGATAAAAAGTTTTCTCGCCTATGCGTCCTTCCTTCACTCACAACTTGCCGCCACTTCTTGCATTTACAAGGGGGTAGTTGTCGCATACGTTACGTAATTGTTTAGGAATGGTTGAAGCGCGAGTTACGGCTTCGTTACAGGGGGAAGAATGGGTAGTCAAAATACTCCAAATTTGCGGTACGTCATTTATCAATGGCCCCTAGTCGAGACCCAAGGAAATAGAAAAGTAATACTGGAAAGTCTGGGCCGTTCTGTAGCACCACTAGTGGCCTAAGGGAAACATACTGGCAGCGCCTCCTAACATGCGCTATACTTTCGGGACTGACGAAAGCGAGCGAGCTCGTGCGTTGGCGCGTGGGCAGGTGCTGGAGAGCCGCTTCTGCGACGACATGGGCTTCAACTACCAGTGGTTCCTGGAGGAGGTGGCGCCGCGCGACCCCGAGGAGGCGCTCATGGACCACTTCGGCAACGCGCTGGCGCGCGACCCCAAGCCCTTCCCGTACCCGTCGCCCACGGTGGCGGCGCGCGACGTGGTGGAGATCCTCGCCAAGCTCAAGTGCCGCATCGTGCGCGACGGCGTCAACCTGCTCGGCGCCATGATGCGCCTCGACCCCAACGACGAGGGGCACATCGCGCGCCCCTGCTTCTGCCAGGTGCAGTCTTTGCATTTCTTTCGCCCAACGTCTGAAAAATTGGAAAAATTACGACTGTTGGAAAATATGTACGAAAGAATCAGTGATGATTGAATACATTGACAAGTTTTGCTTGCTCTGGGCGCTAGGAAAAGCTTTTGTTTTTGCACTCCCTTGCTTATTTTCACACTGGAGCATTTGTACAACGTAATTTATTAGTAGGAAGCAGCTGTAACTTCTCAGAAATGATTGCTCGTTGCCAACCTTCGAGTTTTAATCCAATCTCCACGGCACGCGAATACACACCAAGGCCACGACACTTGCGCCTCGGTCTGACCACGCCATTTCGCTACGCTCCTTTCGTCATTTAGCAGACAAAGAAAGGATCAATTGGACGATGAAAAAAGGCGGTTTTGAATTTAACTCAGACTTCCTTTAGGCTTGAGGATCTTTCACATGCTGGGACGGCCGTCGTTACTTCCCCTCCGAAGGGAAGGCGTACGAAGTATTTTCCCCCTTAAAAATCCACGGCTTGGTTTAAACTCGTGAACTTGGGAATAACAAACCGATACGCAAATCGTTGCATCACCGAAATCACTCTTTCTCTCTCTCTCTTTGGTTTATTAGAAATATATAACGTAGTGTAATATACTGCGATATAAACGTCGCGTGCCGCAACGAGGAGACGTCACCCGATCGGGAGCTCCAATACCAAACGTTTGACTTCGTGAGGAAGCTCCCGATCGGATGGTAGTGTCCCCCTCTCCGTCTAGCTCGAGACTTGGAAGCGCCACTGTGTTTAAATCGGAGCATAATTATATTGATGTTGGGCGCTCAGGCCATGGGCGAGTGCGGGCTGAAGCTGTCGGCGTGCGAGCTGGAGACGCTGATGGACGCGTTCGGCACGGCGGGCCGCCCCGACCACGTGGACTACAAGCGCTTCGCCAAGACGGTGCAGAGCGCCGTGCGGCAGCCCTGCCTGGAGCGCGCGCCGCTCGTGGCGCCGCTCGAGCAGATGGTGCGCCAGCCCGACAAGTGCCGCAACTTCCTCAACTTCGAGGAGCGCCTGCGCGCCGGCCGCGCGCTGCAGAAGATGGGCGACCGCCCCTACATGAACCTCGAGCAGGCGAGTCGAGCCGTCCGACCACGTTGCTTTGGCACAAACGAAAACGAGCGCACACTTTCTCGCGTTATTTCTACAGTGAGCCATTTTTGAAAATTCAGCGAAAAATTCAGCGTCAACTCGTATTCACGTAAAAACGGGTTACTTTGGTCGTTCGATTGTATTACCTTGTTCCAAACGAAAAACTAGTGGTGCTACAACAGCACATACTTTCTCGTTTTATTTCTACAGTTTGCCAATTTCGAAAATTCAGCGAAATGTTCAACGAAAATTAGACATGTACAATTTTTTTAAAATTCCTTTACTCTATTAGACGGGAGACTTTAAGAAACAATTTGGAGCCGTTGTGAGAAAATATGTTAATTATAAATTGTATTAACTTCCAACAAAAGTTTCTTTCCAAAGAAATTTGGAGCCGTTTTTTGAAAAAATTTTGAAAATGTCCGTAGAGCTTCATGCAAAGTACCCCAAAAATTAATGAATCTTTTTCAAAATCGCAGAGCTTCGACTCAGGCCGTATAGGCACGGCCGTACAGACACGTGTTTCTTCAATTTGGAAAAAATCGTAAGCATGGTTTAGGCGCTAGTGTTGTTCACATACACTGGTCAGACGGACGTTTTGCCGTCAATTGGTTTTTCGGTATCAAAGAGCCACAAAACTGGCATTCTGGCTTCACCACATGTTAGGGGATTTTTTCTTAATTTAGCAACTGGATTTATCCACTTTTTCGTTATCACGGCCCGCCAATGATTTTTTCTGCCGAAAATCCGCCATTTTTTCGTGCAGCATTACATAACTTCCCGTATACTAGGTATATTACTCCGTATATACGTATGTATACGGGAAAGTAATAAAGCGATGTCAAGGTGTCTGCGGATCACGTGTTCACCTCCTGCCGCCCCCTTTCCTTCGTACGTATCATTTTCAGGCATTTCCCTTTTTAAACTTACTTAATGTCGCTTTTCAACTGCTATTCTCATATAGCGACCTCAGTTATTTAACATTGTTTTTATAACTGTGGGGTAACGGTACCATACGGACGGAGATAACGGTACGGACACACACAAACATCCATGGCCGAGGCGGGATTCGAACCCGCGAACCTTGAAGCCAAGGCAATCGCGGCCCTTCACCATTAATGACCTTGGCTATCCAGGCCGGCCATTTTCCTATTTCTTTTGTGGTGCTGAAACAATAGGGAATTTTGTGCTACGCGTAAGATAGCGACGTTATGCACTAAAAGTCACGTTACGTACCTCGAAGTCATAACGTCTTACCTTAGGCATGAACTTACACCTTCATAAATAGCGCACGCCTATAAGAAACTCTGTCACCTTCAAAAGGCAAAATTGCCATTTAAAACCGAAATGGTTGCATTTTTGATTGTCGTTTGTAAGCCAGTTACGATTATTCCTTACCAACTCCACAATGATTTCGACGAACGATTCCGCAGATCTGAGCGAACGTGCGTACACTGAGTGTGGTTCCTGTAACCCCAGAAACGTCTCTGCGCATGCGCGCGATCGCTAAAATTCCGGAACCGTTCGTCAAAAGGAAACTTGTAAATCGGGCAATATACGTACTTGCACCGAGGTGTCACTTTCGTTGCTTCGAAGCAGCTGCCCAGTTTATAGAGAGATTATTATAAGGAGGGACAGCTACTGCTTGGCTACTGCTGGCATGTTATGTTCGTGCACTCATTTTGTCAGTGCTTTTGTTTCCAGTCCGCTCACTTGTAAAATGGCTTCATCACATTCTCGTGCCATGTCATCGCTCTGCACGACGTTCGTTTGTTTCCTGACCTGTCAAAGTGATCTCTTCTTAAGGCCGATATACACACTACAGTTTTCGTGTAGATTCTTCATGTAGTCCAGACTTTACGCTTTCTACATAAGAAAATTATGGACATGTTCGTAATTTTTCCTGCATAGAAAAAACAGGAAAAATTACGAACATGGAGTTCGTAATACAGCTTGACTCCAGCGCTTCTAGCGACAGAATCGTTCACTAACGGTAATCGGCCATGTCGATTTTGTGGTTAGGTGTGTCAAGGTGCGATTGTATGAAGTGATATATTGTGATAAACGACCTCTTTCCTTATCCCTGCTTTCCAATTTTTATCCTCTATGTTCCTCATGGTTAATTAATACCAAATCAAGATCACAGCCGGAACGCACGCACAGAAATACCATCACTGAAAGTACTCGGACGCCGCAATTCAGTTGTTTCCCGGTAGCCCCCCCCCCCTAGCGGCAGCTTGTGGCGATTCATGCAGAAAGCGTAAAGTCTGGTATAGACCGTGCATACGCTACTCTTTTGCTTTCACACGTTCAGTTTGAGATCTTGACGTTTCTATTCAGAAACTGTACGAGAATCTACACGGAAACTGTGCCGTGTATATCGGCCTTTAGAGTGAAAGTGTCGTGTGACTTTTGAGACGGTGGGTGCCTCAGGCGTTCCTGGAGCACGACCAGTGCCGCACGGGCGTGATCACGCCCGCCGAGTTCCGCTGCGTGATGCACAAGAACGGGCTGTACCACCTGCTGTCGACGCCCGAGATCTCGGCGCTGGTGAAATGCTTCGGCGTGCGGCGCGGCATCGACGACGACTTCGACTACCGCTCCTTCTGCCACGCCGTCAACATCCTGCAGGTGCACCGCCGCCGGCGCGTGCTCTAGCCTTTTGCTTTTACACCGTTATTTATTGTGCCTTTTTTTACACTGTGTTTTTAAATAAATGTGCGTTCTGAAGAATGTGAACATAATCGTACGCCTTTTCTTGTGTTACGGCTCTAAGACGCCATCCGGATTGAGGTTTTCCTGGGTTCCCTCAATCGCTTAAGGCGTATGCTGGAATGGTCCCTCGTCATGCATCCCAGCTATAAATGTAAAATCTGCCCTCCTTTTTTTCTTGTAATTGTCCACATTTGAGGCATTCGGGTGTAGGGAATAATTTCTGACGTTTTGTGAAAGTAAAATTATTAACATTCCACGTCTTCTTGTAAATAAGAAACATGGGCTCTCTATAAACCGTGTTAGCTTTAGAGTACAGAAAATTGACAATGAAAATACATTCATACTTTGTGTTTCATTAGTTGTGTGCAGCACATTTCCGGTAGCAAATATGATCATTTAACTTTCGAAGTAACGTGAAATGTCAGCTACCATTGTTTCCGCCCGAATGCCTCAATTGTGATTACGTAAATGTAAATATTTTAGTGGTTAGGCGGAAGAGCAGGCCTTACGGCCTCAGCCTCTCCAGAAATAGACATTATTATTATTATTATTATTATTATTATTATTATTATTATATTATTATTATTATTCCCCTATATCACGATTAAAAATTTTATGAGGCAGCTGAATATAAAATCTACTCCAGTTTTCAACCAGCTCCCTCGGGAGCAGATCTAGGGACTGTCGTTGCCTCTACAATACTTTGCGCACAATGTGAGCTATTACATGTAAAGTTATTTCTTGCACTTCCCAGTCTTTTGAATGGCATGGAAATTTAGCCAACTTCTTACACAAATTTTTCGGAACAAATCTTAGAGCTCCGATAACTATCGGTACGACCTGTGCTTTTACGCCCCACGTTCGGCTGTTATCAATTTCCAAACTCTTATATTTAAGACGTTTCTCTGCCTCCTTGGTAACGACGCTTTTATCGCAAGATACAGCAACACCTACATGTAGACACAACTTTTTCTCCAAATCTCGGATTACAATATCCGGTTTGTTTGCTGCTATTGTGCGATCCGTTTGAATTTGTTGGTCCTACAATATTGTATAAAGTCCAACAGATGTCACCGGTTTTGGTGAGTTTTCGTACCACTTGGAGCTTATCTTTGGAACTTCGAGGGCGGTACAGATATCCCAGTGGAAGTAACTACACACACTGTCGTGTCTTTTCAAGTATTCGGTCTTTATTATTGTTATTATTATTATTATTATTATTATTATTATTATTATTATTATTATTATTATTTTGTAATTCTGATTAAATTTTAACTGTGCTTGTGAGTTAGGTTTCAGTATGCTCTCTTATTGTCAATTTTCTGGGGTGACGATTGGAGGTCAGATATTACGCGTTTGCTGGCTTTAATTGAATTAAACTTTTGAAAAAATAACCCATTCTTTGTGTTTTCAATGCCTGCTGCTGCTGCTGTAAACATAACGAACTCCTTGTTTCCGTGCACTGATCCACTGTGCCAATGTATTTCTTCATACCTGCAGTGTTCCCTCCAGGATACATCCATTGGACGCTTATGGCAGGGCACGATACCAGATTTAACCGTCTTCGATTGTGGGCACATCCTCAACCCCCCCTCTCTCTCTCTTTCCTTTTCTCCTCTGCTTTCTCTCTCTCTCTCTCTCTCTCTCTCTGTCTGTCTGTCTTGGCCGGAGCTACTGCCGCCGCGCCAGAACCAACGTGGGCGTTCTAGGATACACGCTCGTGAAAACTATTCTGCCCTTCTTTATTACACTACTTCTTGTCAGTTTTTTGGAAGAATTGCAGTTTTTACGGTTTCTGTCATAATTCAAATGCCTCGATCTTTATAAGCGTCCGTTTGTATTTTTAGAACGAGTTCCTATTAAATTGCATCCCTTAGTTCGAACTCTAGCGTCCACTGCGCTGTTCTGTTGTTGTTGTTGTTGTTGTTGTTAGGAAATTGGATGCTATGACGATGCATCGTCACAATGTGACTACGCGCTATAAAAAGAGTTTCCAAACTATAAAATAGTAAGCAGAATGGCATATTTAAACGCGAAAAACTTAAGAAAGCGCTGAATTTATTTATTCGTTGTAGTATTGACTCATTTTTGAGTGTATTAATTCAATTTGAATTAATGTTTCACTTGCCTACACTCAAGAATAAGTCCATACTATTAATTAACAGAGATAAAAAAATCAAGCACGTGTTTATTCGTTATCTTTTATAAACAATTTTTGTTTTAGCTTGTTCAGCTTTTAAAACCAAGATGACCATATTTCAATTACAAACGTAATGTAAAGTTGTAAGTTTGTTTTAAAGTAAAGTATACGTAATATTGAAAAGTATATATTAGACCAGTTTTATGTTTATTAATAATAAAGTATAATTAATTATTTAAAATCAATGTAAATTTTAGTTTAAAATAGCTTCAAAATAATATGATTACTACTTGGCACAACGTACCCTGAATGTGGAAATGAAGCCGATTTTTCGTAAGTTTCCAATTTTTAAAAAAATTCTTCGAGTTAAATCTAAAAGTTGAAAATTTTACTGAAGTTTGGTATAATAGCGGTCTAGCATGTGTGCAATTTTCAGATTTTTATGTGTTCCCTCAACAGAGATATTACAGTTCAAAATTTGGAAAAAAAATCCAAAATTCCAATTTTCAAGAGGATGTAATTTTCAAGTGAGACGATATATGCCAATGATATTTTACAGATAGTAACTATACTGTTATGTATAAAAGCACAGAAAAAATTACGGTTGTGATACTGTTTTTTCTTTAAGAAATTACTCTCTGAAAATCGAATTTCGTTCATTCACGTTCCATAGATTTGGTAGCAAATATTTCCCAAACAAAAACATAGAAGATATGTAAATAATATTTCGATTTGCATACCAGAATATACTGAATTGAATGCTTTTATTCTAGAATGCTAGAACAACCTAGTGCTGAGTAATTTAGAAAAGAGTAAATGTCTCCAAACACGAAAAATGGCCGCCATTTGTAAACCAGGTACAATAAAAAAGTTAAACATGTTTTTGAACAGCCAAAACTTAAGGAAATTTATGTACAAAATATGAAGTTTTTTCGAGGTGTTCCAGTGGCCCGTGCTGGACCACCTAAAATGGAATGGCCCTATAAATGACAATAAGAAGAAGTCATAACACATGTAAGCCCCACCTTTTCATTTTTAGAAAAATTCACGAAATATGGTTGAGTAGAAAATTCAATTTTTTTATATTTTCCATTATATTCTCTATATTTCTATTTTATCTATTTTCAATTATGCACCGTTAAATAACTTGATAATGAATTTTTATTGGAGTTAAATGTCTTAATTATTGTCATGTATTCCTTGTCATTTGAAAAGCGGAAAGTGGAGATTTTCATCAGAGAGAAACTTTGAAGTATTTAAGAGTGTTTGTTCTTGACATACATTTCAAGGTCAACTGCTTGATACTAATGAACAGAAATCTTGTGTGGTATTATTAAGAATCACTGTGTAGTTATTCGAATCAAGAATATTAACCTTGCTATGAACATCGAATAAAATTAAGCTACTGCAATTAGGAGACTGGATTTGCCCGAATCCGATTTTTCCCTCGAGAAGAAGAGAATTAGCTAGGACTTGTTTAAAATCCATCCCATCTGTGGGTGCAGGACTACCATTAATTGGGCTGAGGCTCTAGCTGGTTTCCTACAGATCTATGGGTTAGTGAAGTATGTCAGAAAGCATTCGCCAAAACTTAATGCGTTATCTTTGAGGGAGAGCGAGAGCGAGATAGAAGAGTGCTTAGTCTTTACCCTCGGACACTTCATCTGATAACATTTATGCACAATGTCACCAGCATCAATGAATCAGCGCCGCTGTAGACAAGTGGCGGCGGCGGCGGCGGCGGCGGCGGCGTCGACTGGCCCGTGCGGATGCACCGACTGGATGCACTCGAGCGCGGAGTGGCTCAGGGCGTCGACTGACGTCACTGTAGAGCCTGAGGTCCTGGGGTTCCACTCCGCACGGTGGCAGGATTTGCGACGCTAGCTCGCTCGAGAGCAGTCGTTGTCTAGTGGCCTGAGCTGGACCCTAACAAACGGGCCATTCGGACCATCCGCGATCGTTCCTTTCTCTTTCCTGTTCTATCCCCTCCCCTTATTAACTGCGTATGTACTACTTACATGCACTATGCTGCCGCACTTGTCGGGAGATCAATTGGGAGCTTCCAGCTTGTCCCGGCTGGGCCGGTGCTCCGCTGGTGGGAGATACCTGTAAGGCGACGGTAGGTCAGCGTCAGACCTCGCCCTTCCCTCTAGCGGGGGAAGGTCTTCGCCAACTCCCTTAATAAAAACATACTGTAATATACAAAATATTACAAAACAAACGCCGCGCTTTAATCTGGACGGCCGCGGTTACTAGGTAACGAAGGTTGTTGACGTGCAGGAGGGGGCGCTGGACTAGAGAGTTGGTGGTTGACTGGCATCGTGGTGGTAGCGGCGCGAATGTAATCTGAATTATTTAAGTAGGACATCGACGTGAATAGGGAGGATAGATTGTGGAACAATTGTGCAAGAAGTGAGTCAGCAAGAAAGAAGCAGACGACTTCGGCGACGACCGGCGCGAAGAGGGATTTTCGGCGCGGAAGTCAAGGGGCTACGAACTGCGGGGCCATCGTTTCACAACGCCAGACAATTCGGTACCGTGAACCTGATGCATGCAATCAATCAAGAGAATTTCTATTGTTAATCCCAAATTCAATTTTTAATAAACAAAATTATTGTTGTGCCACGTTATATGTAATTCCTTTGGAATATAAATAATTTCAGACTTCCAGGCTTCTCTGTATAGAGAGCATGAGAACCAAAGAACTGAGCTAGCAAAGTAGAGTAAATTAAAAATAAATCATTCATTATTTTATCACAATACACTACACATACAGGACCGACGACCTTAACAGTTGACGCGCTCTGAATCATCAATGAATCAATTATCCGGAGACTTCCCTTGTGGGTCCTCGCTGTGCATAGAAAGGGCGTCACACCGCCTTAGAGAATACTTCGCTGAATGAAATCCAGATTTTTAAGAAAAATTAGTTCAATTTTAGCGATAGAATTGAATTCATTTGAAAAACGCCAAAAAAAATGATTTCAGCGTTTTAGCGATCAGGAGAATGGAAGTATTGAATTAATTTTCAAAACGCCCGAAATAATTATTTCAGCATCTCTGTGTTGAAGAAAAAGAATTTAAGAATGTTCTCTTTGTACACTGCAATTGCGGCGAAGAGTGGCTCGTATATGCACGTATTCGCGTAGAGAGTGACGATTCGACTTCAAGATATCGAATATTCTTCACATAAAAGTTCACTCAGTCATCCTTACAATGGAGGAAGACATGTGGTCGTATGCAGACGTCTACACAATTTTTGACCCGGTAGAATTCATTCTAAACGTTATGATTTTTTGAACATGTTTACTATTTTTTGACAGTGTCAATGCGTATAATATCGTGTATCCTTTATTTGAAGTTAAGCAGCACTTGCAATGCAATGCATTAATATAACCAAGAGCGATTACAGATTAGGAGTTTCTGTGGCAATGATATTTCGTAACATATGCCATTTTAATTGACTTCGGTAAACTTTTTAACGATATTAATTCATTTTCGTGAACACTTTTTTGAATCTGAAAGGATCCTGATAAGTAAAATAATTATAAAAATCTTCGTAAATATAATGACTATGGCATTAATAATTCATTCAGAAAAATCAAGGTTCATATCGATTAATAAGGAAAGTTTCAAGGTAGGGAAGATCTAGGTTTTTAACAATGTAGATCCTTCTGTTGTAGATTCATTTCCGTTGGTTTGCTTCTTTACGTGCAGGTTCATGCAACTACAGGGCGAGTCCTGCCCTCTGTTTTAACTGATCAGGTTTAACGACGTGCAGATCTGAGAAAGACAAACGAGAATGAAGTGCCAGAAGGATAAGCCAAACCTCGGCGGATTTTTGCAGTCCGCATTAAAGAGGCAGTCGTATGTACTTCCTTAATAGGCGCAGTGTGTAAACGTTGTAGTGTTACATACCAAACATAAACATTGTAATGGAATAGCGATGGGCGCTGTGCTTTCACAGAGACGGTGTTGTTGGAGAATAAATAAATGGAGAGTTGATGTGTGTCATGAAACTTTACTTGTCCTGAAAGCTACACCTACGTTAAATACCTTTTAAATCAGGTTTGTCCATCTGGCTGCCCGCGATGCCATTTATTGCCCCGCGAAAGCTTTTTTGTAAAAAATAAAAATCCTTTTCATTCATACCGGGAGATGGCATATACAGTTTTTACTGTATTTTGATAAATAAATAAAAGATAAGTAGATGGCTCAGTGCATCAACTGATGTCACTGCAGTCACTCTGACCGGGAGACCCTAGGTTCCACTCCCCACGGCGGCAGGATTTTCGACACAAGCGTGTCAGCTAGGTCGAATTCGATCGGTGTCTGGAGGAGAATTCTAGCGGCCGGCTGCTCTCATCGGTAGTTTTCCTCGGTTTCTCCGATCAACACCAGGCGAATGCCGGAGCAGTACCCTAACAAACGGGCCACGGACCGCGAGCGATCTTTTCTTCCTCTTCCTTGTCCTATCCTCACCCTTTACACTCACACTTACACTAAAATGCACTACATTACCACACATGCCGGGAGACCAGTCGGGAGCTTAGAGCTTGCCCCGCAGGTGGGAAATACCTGGTTGAGGGAAAACCCCGTTAGTGGACGGTAGGTCGGCACCGGATTTCGCCATCCAGCGAGGAACGATCACCGCCATATCCCGATGAAAGACACTACACTTACGGGATTAATGATCTCAGTAGTTGACGCGCCGACAATCACGCAAAATCAATCATTTTTTTTATCCATGCCGCGCGAGAACATTGCGCGCATAGCGCACGTGCCCTGCCACGCCCCTTCGATGTAAAAAAAGTTTCGTTCAGATTTAAGATTTTTTTCGTGCTAATTTTAGAAATCATCCTAATGTGTTTCACAGCGTTGAGCATGGTAAGACCTGATATCATGCACGGTTACACACATGCACATGCACGTTTCCACTCTCACGCCGTTTCAGAGCAGCCACAAACTGCCGAGATCAACATTACGTGAAAGTCAGGTATGGATCGCCCAAGTAATGAATGTGTGGCCCGCAACCGCATTAAAGGTTTTAGTTGTGTCCCTTAAGACCTTGCAAGTTGGACACCCCTGTTCTAAACGAAAGGCGGAATGCATTCGCAAACATGATTATCGCCTACAATATTTTACTTGTATGAATTTCGACCTTTTTCGCTGGTTGTATCTTTCACACACAGTGTAATGATATGTGGTTGAAAAAAAGAATGAATTTCCATATATTGTATTAAACGACGTAAGGAATACATTCATTTTAGGTCTAAAGACTCAAAGTCTCGTTTCTATGCGATGTATGTTTCTTCATTTTACTTCAACTTTACAACAATTGTCAGCCCAAGAACATCGAAATATGTTTTATGCAGTTCTAAACCGTATCTAGTGCCTTTCAAAACTGTTTCCTAACAAATTCGTTTTTCTTCTTAAATCAACACATTAACTACTCGGATATAACATCGTACCTTAATGATTTGTAGTAATGAATATTTACTATTCATAATTGGAGAGCCTCCCTTAAAATTGTTGAGTAGAAATATCAAAAGTGCCCTTTCAGGATTGAAGGGGTTGGGGCAACTTAATGATAGCCTTAATTTCTATAAGCCAGGCAATTTCTTGGTCGCGCCCGCACGAGCTACTTGCCTGCCTGGGAAGACTGACTGGGAGACTGAGAGCATGGGTCCGCTCTCACTTCCCCTTCGAATCCGTCAAACGGGTGTACCTGTGCGTGCTGATGCAGGGCGAGGCGGAGAATAGTGGTTTCGTACGAAAATATGTTTGCCAGAGATTTGAATGTCTACTTATTACTATTTAAAGTTTATTTTCTTTTTAAATTGTACCTTGTTTAAACAGTTTTTGATGATGTGTAGGAATATGTTTGAATGGCAAATTCTTTCCTTGTTTTCGTTTTGTGTCATGTTCTATAAACGCATTCAATTATTTTTTGTATGTAGTAATAGTGTGATTTATTATATGGACAAATCTATAAATTACTAAAGCTCTCTGTACATCTTTTTTTGTTCGGAATTGTTTTTGAAGGAAATCTTACGATTTTTATTTTGGTTATGTGAAATGAGTGTGATTATTAAGTAGGCGCAACCGCTTCAATTGTAAGTGATTTATCTTACATTCATCCTTCCATATATTACGTAATGCAAATTTGGAGTATTTTGAATACTCCATCTCTCCTCTGTAACGCACCAGTAACGCGTGATTGAAACCCCCCTAAATAATTACGTAACGCTTGCGACAACACCGCTGCCCTTGTGAATGCAAGAAGTGGGTCCAAATTGTGAGTGAAGGAAGGATCCGTAGGTGAGAAAAATATTTGATCACAAAGCCATGCACCAGCCGTCATGGGTGAGAGTGTACTGCGTCAATTTAAACGGATTTTAGAATGAACCACATATCAGTTTCTAATATTTTCTTCGCAGTCTTACAGTTTCAATAAAAAATAATGAAAGAATATCTCAGTTTGTGACAATTTACGTCTTCTAACATTAATTTATTTTGTTTTTAAATTAATTCCTTAATATTTTAATGTTGTAATGTAAGACTCAAAAAAAGGGAATTATTTCAAATGTTGAAAAATGTAAAAAGAAATTAGTGTTACGTTACAGTAAGCCAATATACCCTACCCCTCTATAACGCAGCGTTACGTAATTTATGGCCAACCCCATATCAGTAGATGTCCAACCCAGCCATCCTAAGATGCCAGTTGTGCGATTCGGGAGTGTGATGCGTGGGGCGGGGCGGGGCGTGGGCGGGGGCCGCGCTGCACCTGGCGCGGAGTGCAGGGCGGGGTGGAGGTACGCCGCCGTCGCCGCCGCCGCTGCTGTTGCCAGGGGCTGATAGCCCGCCGCCGCCAGATAAGCCCGGCGCGGGCGCAGACGCATGCGGGAAGATACGGGGCGGGGCGGGGCAGGCGAAACTGGACGGAGCAGGGTGGGGCGTGGCGGGACGGGGTGGAGTGGGGGAAACTGCATGGGGCAGGGTGGGCGAGGTGGGACGGGACGGGACGGGGCGGGGTCCGGAGGGTGCGGGGCAGGTCAGGACGAGACGAGACGAGACAAGAGGGGGAGGGGCGGGGCAGGGCAGCCCTGAGCCAGCTCCTTGAGGCAAACGGCCGCGTGCCCTCGGACCAAACCGTCCAAACGCGAGCGCGCCTTTGACATTAGTAATCATTTGGCTGCAGATTTTCGCCTGTTTCCCAATTTTATTCCTTTAACACGTTGACTGCCGCTGACTCGATATGAAATGTTCCACAGTGCCACCTGAGAAATACAGTGTAGGACCAGTTAGAATGTATAACGCTTATAAACGTCAGCGGCACTTCTGCACGTCTAAAATTGACGCTTTAAAGCGTCACCGACAGTGAACGTGTTAACTGAAAAGTGCGTTTTTACTTTGAGGTATTAGGAATATTATTTGCGAATTCTGTGTTGCCTGTAAATACCTACTTTACTAATACATTTCTTTTTTAGTAAAATACCTCTATTTTGCCTTCATTAACTGACTCTCTTGTATAAATATCATAAGAACGTTGGTCGTCATTGAAATCATATGCAAATTGAGATATATAAAGCCCAAGTTGTTTCGAATTTTATCCGCCAGAATGCAGACAAATTAAATAATAATAATTCTGTGTTATGGGGCCGTCCATAAATTACGTAATACAAATTTCAAGTATTTTCGATACCCCCTCTCCCCCTTGTAACCGCACTTCCCAATCTTTGTGTAACGCAGCGTAACGCTGCCTCAGCCCTCCTCCCTCCCCTTTTAGCGTTACGTAATTTATGGATGACCCCTACGTTTTATCATCAGATAGCTGTAATTGCGTACTTCAAAAGCCGTGTAGAACGCTTTTTATTTATTATTTACTTTGAATGTCAACCTGTGTAAAATTAAAAACTGTGTGTGACGCGCAACGGGGAGAAGTGTGTTGTGTGCACGACTTCTTAAATCTGGCATCCCTGCCCTAAGCCATACAGAAATTGAATTCTCAATACGGGAGGAAATAATCGTTTCGGCAAGAAATGATAAGAAAAGTAGTAGCATCTATTTGCGAGGGGATGTCAGCTGTATGTCTGGGCTCCTCTCTCTCATAGCGCCCTTCGTGAAGGAATCGAGTTCCTCCCGCGACGATGTAGAGAAAGATAATTTGAATAACTGTATTTTCCACTGAACTCTAGAAGGCGTGCACTGAGAGTGAACACATATGCATTACGTCATGATTATATTTATTTTTATTTATTTAAGCCTATCGGGTCCCTTGAGGGCTAAGGCCTCCCACAAAAAGCGGGGATGTGAGTTGGTACACCTGTATTACGTATCAGAGTTTTTGCACATTGATTTTAAGTTTCTTCCAAACTGGTCTGTCGTTTGCTACTTGACACCCCTTTACACCCACTTCTTTCTTGAACACATCGGACCATCTCTTCTGTTGTCGTCCTTGTTTGCGCCAGCCGTATCTTGGATCCCAAAACGTAGCACGGTGGGACCACCTGGTTGGATCTTGACAGGCAACATGACCACTCCAGTGCCATTTAAGTTCATGGTGTTCACCCAGATACTTTCTCCATTGTCTTGTATTTTTGTTTCTTTCTCGTTTCCTCGCATTTAATTTTATCTCTTAGTGTTATATGGAGAATTTTCCTCTCCATATGTCTCTGCATCTTATTTGCATGGACTCCCGTGCTTTTGTTAGAGACCACACTTGAGAGCCATAGTTATATATATGTCCGCAAATCAAGGGGCCATCTCAGTATTCGGTCAAAGGATTAGGGAAACTGGACGAAACACCTGGTCGACGTGGGGGCCATTGACCTAGAAGCTGAGGTACAATATTTGTTACGGTTGTTTAGAATTATACCGTCCAAAAATAGTACATTAAATAACACTGTTCAAATTAATATTACTTCCATTTTTGATTCTCGGTATAGTCTCTAATTGTATAGAAATACTTATGCAGCAGGAAAGATTTTACTTGGGACTTTAACTTTTGTATCGATCTCAATCGTTTAATGTCATGTGGCAATATGTGATGTAAAATTATGTGCGTACATTATATGTGAAATCTTTTGTGTTCGTGAGGTCTAGGAGTGTTGTGTGTATGCGCTTAGCGTGGTCCAGTGCGTCGTGTTGCGAGTTGAGATTCCTGTGAAGCGTGTGTGAGCATGGGTATATTTCATTCTGCATTTGTGTTTTTAATGCGTGTTGGAGTTTCACCTAGTTTAAGAACATCCTATCGGGCAGCACACGGTTTACTTTGGGGAATATGGAGTCCAGTTATTCATTTTCAAAATCATTCATAAGTCGTACCAATATTTTGATTAATGGCATTTGTCGAGCAATCCTTCTGTTATAGTATTATTATTCAAGAATACTACGTAGTTAGTGACTATTTTAAAACTTAAGTTTGGTGTGTGTTGGTGCTTAAACGTTTGCAGCTTAATAAGCACTACTTCCGCAACATAAAAGCATGAAATAATAAAACGTATATTTACATATTATTTTTTTAAATTCAGCAATTTATTTTGGCTTATAAGGAACTGATATTCAGTGAATACATGCCTGATACATATTCTTGATAGGATAGTTAATAGAATTTGAATCTTGCAATATTTTTCTTTTCCTCCTTTAACCTCGGACAAATAGTTTATCTCGAACTTTTGAAAAACTTGCTGGTTGTACTGCATTGTTCATTTACACATCAATGTTCCGAATATCTTTTATCTGTGAACATAGTTTCAAGGACATGTATTTAAGAAACGAACTCTTACGCTCGGGCATTCAAGGGTATTTCGTAACTACAATAATTATCATTACGAAATACATAAAGAAACCTAACGTCATTCTAGCGGCCGGCAACTCTGATCAGTAGTTTTCCGTAGTTTCACCGATCGACACCAGACGAATGCCGGAGCAGTGCCCTGACAAAAGGGCCACGGACCGCGCGCGATCTTTCCTTTCTCTTCCTTGTCCTATCCTCACCCCTTACATCAACACACAGTTATAACCACTACACTACCTCACACGCTGGAGACCGGTCGGGAGCTTAGAGCTTTCCGCGGCTCGGGCGGTGCCTCGATGTGAGGAGAAATCTGGTTGGGTAGCCGACGGTAGGTAGGCGCCGTATCTCACCATCCAGCGTGGAAGATCACCGCCAGCTCCCGAACACAAACATGCACGACACGTACAGGACTAATGACAGTCGTTGACGGCCTCGGGATCACTAATCAATCAATCCTAATTTCAAAGGAGAATACACATTTCATGGGTGCAGACTTTTATTCACAAAATCTTCAAACGTAGTATAGAAATCACATCCAAAACATCAATAACATGTACCTACACATACAGCTTGGGGGAAATACTACAAAATCAAACATGAATACATTGCAACAGTACAAAGTAAAGTAGAAACTACTGAGAAACACAATATCTCCTACAAGCGGGGCACCGCCCCAGATGGGTCAAGCTCAAAGCTCTCGACCGGTCTCCTGAATTGTATGGTAATTTAGTGCTTGTAAATGTGAGTGTGTGTATGTAAGGGGTGAATAGAAGACAAGAGAAAGGAAGGAAAGATCGCACGCGATCTGTAGCCCGTTTATTAGCGTATTGCTCCGACATTCGCCTGCTCTTGATCGTAGAAGCCACGGAAAAGTACCGATCAGAGCAGCCGGCCGCTAGAATTCTCTTCCAAACGGCGACTGAATTCGACCTAGTTGGCAAGCTAAGTGCCGAAAGTCCTGCCACCGTCGGGACTCGAACCTAGGACCTCCTGGTCAGAGGCACTGCAGTGACATCAGTTGGTATCCTGATCCACCTCTCCCGGTAGAAAAATGAAGAAATGAACGTGTTTACGAAAATGTTTATTTTTCCTTAAGACTTGTTGAGGGGGTGGGGGCAGCCCATGGGCGCACGTGTGTGAGTGTGGTGGCTGCCGAACCGCGTGCCGGGCCTCGGTCCGGGGCGTGTGTGGGCGAGTGGCGGTGCGTGCACACGGGGCTGGGCGGGGCCACCGCCCTTCTCTTATCGCCCGCAGCGACGCTGACGAGCGACTCGCTCCGTGCACTCTCCCGCCAGCCCACGCACCAGCCATGTGAATAGTTTTGTTGGTATATATATATATATATATATATATATATATATATATATATATACACACACACATACACAGGGTGTCCGGGGAGGAAACGTCGAAACTTCGAAAATAAGCTCTAAGTTTAATAAGCTCTAAGAGTAATAAGCTCTAAGCTTAATAAGCTCTAAGTATATTTTGTCTAATAAACCACGTGGATATTCCGAGTGGTTGAGCCACAATAAGCACTCAAATGTTGCTTTGAAAAATTGATTTCTAGGCAAAAATTTGCATTATAGAAGCATAGAAACACTTTAGAAACATGCACATTATTTATTATTTACAAAATATTATATATATATAATAAAATATTATATAATTATAATTAATTAATTATAATATTATAAAATATTATATATAATATATTATATTTATATCTTTGGTTAGCAACCATACGGCTTGTTGGCAGTCCAAAAGCGCCTAGCGCCTTCTTGTGAGACTGGTCCTAGGCAACTGTACTTGGTTTTTTTCATTCTTGGCGCGTGGGAGTGTGTCATCAAAATGGAATATCTCATGGTATTTCGCGTCGTTCTCGGTTGTGCCGCTAGGAATCGCATGTTCGCCAGCACTGCTCGATACAGTCGCGACTCCTAGCGGCACAACCGAGAACGACACGAAACACCGTGAAATATTCCATTTTGGTGCAGGCCCCCCCCCCCACGCGCCAAGAAAGAAAAACCAAAGTATAGTTTGCCATTGCTTTCCCTATGGGCGCTGGTGCGCCAATTTTGACGTTTGATTTGAATACCAGACAGCGCAGGCTATGTACAACATTGCAGTCTTATCCAGTAGTTCAAATCAAAACTCTGATTGGTGCTAAATTGCTAGAGGATTTAATTTCGCCAGGATCGGCCAAGTGCCTTTCCTGGGATCTGTTTTACAAACCGACAAGCGTCCGCATGCAAGCCGTCGATTTTTGGCACCTCACCCCCCCCCCTACTTTGACCGGGTTTGAGCCCGCGAGCTTGGGATCAGTAGCCATGTAGGCATGACAACCACTAGCAGGTGTTTGTGTATGTGTGTGTGTGTGTGTGTATATATATATATATATATGTGTGTATACATATACACACATATATATACACATACATACACACACACATATATATATATACATACATATATATACATATATATATATATATATATATATATATATATTGTTTGTTAGTCACAAAATCATGTGAGGGTCAGAGGCATCTGGGTGTATCCTCCTTCCCCCACCATGACATTGCTTTTAAATTAATCTACATATCTTCGAAGGAACTAGTATGGGGTGTTTACATTAATTTTTTCTCTCTGGTGGACAGCAGGATCATGCGCCTATATTTCCAAAGAGTACATTTTATTTAGCTTTGCCGATGTTAATAAGTTTGCGAACGTTAGCTTTGCTGATGTGAATCATGTTGGGAAGAAAAGTGCGTAAATTAACATTTGAAATGAATAAACTAACCTACTATGCCATGTGAATTTGCCAAAGGCCGATGATTAATGCCCTTCTGTCGCGAATCGATATGACGTCAGTCGCTTTGCGCCACTAGTAGCAACTGCTACTCGCCGTTGTCTCTTGCTCCTTGGGCTCGTGTAATATTGTAAAGAAACAATATTATTTTAATGTTCTGATACGAAAAATGCAAGATTAAACAAGAATACATTTGAATAAATTGTTAGATCGTTCTCGTAAATTTATCGTGTAAAAAAATAAACATTTAAAAGTAAAGTTTCGCATGTTGTTGTTGGTGGACGTGAATGAAAAGGTGATAAGATAGTGAGTTACGCTCTTACTATCTTTCGCCAAGTGTCTGATTTTAAAAATAAATTCGAACGTATTTCCTTACGTCAATAGAAACGAATTTTATGTATTAAGAATTATTAAGTTAATGGGAATTATAAAAATATTTTGTATAGCAATTTTTCTCTTCAAGGCGACTTCAAAGCGTTGTGATGTCTACTAACGCCATTGGGATATTCTGCGCTCCCACAGTGATGCTGACAAGCGAAGGCGCATTCTGTGTAACCTCTGTCTCCTGGCCCCGGCTGCTCATGCAGGGGCCGTGTAAATTTGCCAAAGGCCGATGATATGCGCTCTTGTGTCGCGAATCGATACGACCAGGGTTGGGCAGTATTTAAATACTTGTATTTGAAATACGTATTTTAAATAAATTTTTATTTTTGAAAAGCTGTATATTTTATTTTCTTGGACACGTATTTTAGAGATGTATTTATATACATTAAATCGGTGTATTTAAAAAAAGGAAAAACTTCAAACTATATAGGGATACAGACGAAGAAGATAACGAGGATAGTTTCTTTTTATTTGATTCTGTTAGTGAATGAACATCATTGAAACAAAAATAAAAGCTCCTTTCAGCTGTTGAACTTGAATTATGTTTATTTTTTAAACGATAATTCTAAATCATTCAAAACGCTGAACGAATATCCGACAATAAAAAAAAAGTATTTATTTTTCATAACACTAGTTTATATTCAGCAGCACCAGTTCAATAATCACTTTGCGGGTTTTATACATTCGCCAACTTGAGGTTTATTATCTGAGTTGTTTAAAAAAAACTAGTCATTTTAAAAGGAAATTCCATTTATTTGTGTTAAACATATATTTAATATCATTTTATTTTTCGTGTGAATACGGAAATGATAATGTTTTTGAGAATATAAGTCAAAATGTTTTATATTTGAAACTTTTAGTTATTGTTCAGAAAGTTACGAGTGTATTAGTGTAATTGACAATTACAATACAGTTTGCAATGAAAAAGTTATAATACAAAATTATTGTATTTACTGTATTTTGAGTATTTGAAGTATTTTAAATACATATGTATTTTGCTGAAACCCTAATTGAGTATATATTTAAATAATTATTTACAAAGTATTTTGGCGAAGTATTTAAATACTAAATTTGAAGTATTTTACCCAACCCTGGATATGACGTCAGTCGCTTTGCGACATTAGTAGCAACTGCTACTCGCCGTTGTCTCTTGCTCCTTGGACTCGCGTAATATTGTAAAGAGACAATATTATTTTAATGTTCTGATACGAAACAATTCAGGATTAAACAGGAATAAATTTGAATAAATTGATAGATCGTTCTCGAAAAGTCATCGTATAAAAAAATAAACATTTAAAACTAAAATTTCGCGTGTTGTTGTTGGTGGACGTGAATGAAAAGGTGATAAGATTGTGAGTTACATTCTTACTATCTTTCGCTAAGATACACGTGTCTGATTTTAAAAATAAATTCGAACGTATTTCCTTACGTCAATAAAAACGAATTTTATGTATTAAGAAATATTAAGGTAATGGGAATTATAAAAATATTTTGTATAGTTATTTTTCTCTTCAAGGCGACTTCAAAGCGTTGTGATGTCTACTAACGCCATTGGGATATTCTGCGCTCCCACAGTGGTGCTGACAAACAAAGGCGCATTCTGTGTAATCTCTGTCGCCAGGTCCCGGCTGCTCATGCAGGGGCCGTGTGAATTTGCCAAAGGCCGATGATATGCGCTCTTGTGTCGCGAATCGATATGACGTCAGTCGCTTTGCGACATTAGTAGCAACTGCTACACGCCTATGTCCTCTTGTTCCTTCGGCTCGCGTAATATTGTAATGAGACAATATTATTGTAATGTTCTGATACGAAGCAATTCAGGATTAAACAGGAATAAATTTGAATAAATTGATAGATCGTTCTCGTAAAGTCATCGTGTAAGAAAACAAACATTTAAAAGCAGCATTTCGCGTGTGTTTGTTGGTGGACGTGAATGAAAAGGTGATAAGATAGTGGGTTACATTCTTATCTTTCGCTAAGATGCACGTGTCTGATTTTAAAAATAAATTCGAACGTATTTCCTCAGGTCAATAAAAACGCGTCATTTTATGTATTAAGAATTATTAAGGTAATAGAAATTATAAAAATATTCTCTACAGTTATCCTTCTCTTCAAGGTGACTTCAAGGCATTGTGAAGTGTGCTAACGCCATTGCAATATTCTAAGTGATGACAACGTTTCAATGTCGCGAAACACGATAGATCTAATCGTATCAGGGCGTTGAGAATGTTTGAGTTCCAAAGGTTGTTTTCTAAGTCATAATTATGAGTACCAATTTAATGAAACAAATTTTAAATAACTAAAAGTTAATGTTAATATATGCAGTTTTTACAAAAATGTTTATTTTACATGATAGCCTTTGATTATGAATATTTGTTTCATATTTAACAAATAATAATAAAGTAAAGGTTTATCGCGAATTTTTTCCTATTAAATATTCTTATCTATCGAAAATAAGATGAGAAAATAATATACTACTTGGTCACAGGAAGTGTACAATAAGTACAGAATAAGTTCAAGAAATGTTGGTCGAGAGTTAAATGAGCATATAAAGAGTTGTATTGTTTTCGCAATACGACTGCAAATAGTTTCTTTTGCTCATCTTGTGACGATTCCAATGCTCCATGCTCCAGTTCATACGTAATTAGTATCTGGCTACATCGAAATATGAAAACATCATTGGGAAACGTCTCAATGGCTTCTTTGCATTTCCAAGTGAGAACTGGGTGCTGGCGTAGTTATGTTTAGTGAAAATCACTCGGGACAATATTGATGGTGTCACTCCATTCCACATCAGGTTTATTTTAGAAAAGGTTGTGAATCGTTTTATATAAAATATAAAAATATCATTATTATTTATGTATGTCTCGTGTTTATAAACATTTGAATGGTTACGATAATTGCCAATTGCTATCAAAATGTAATTCTGATACATTTTATGATCAAAGTTTACCTCTATTAAGTAATTTGAGCACTCCTTTTGCTTGTTGCATTTACCGTTGAAACTGATTTTCTATAACTCGGGAACAAACATTTTTCAAATATTTTTATTTTTCTAAAATAATTATTTTCTAAATTCATTTTTTCGTTTATATATATATATATATATATATATATATATATATATATGTGTGTGTGTGTGTGTGTACATATATATGTATATATATATATATATATATATATATATATATATATATATATATATTTAATTCTGGCCCTCAAGAAAATGTTCGCAGATAAATCTCTCTCCCCACACGTCAAATACAGTTTTTACTGTTTTTTGACAAATAAATAAATACATTTCCCCCAGTTACCACGATAACAGAAAAGTCTTAATTTAATGTTTTATCGGTGATATACGTGTTTAACCACTTAACATGCAACACTACCGGTTTGTTGAGTGTATTTGTACCTATCTGTATGTTAAGAAATTTAACATCCTTAAAAGGTTTTAACCTCCTTAACAACGTAAATAAACAACCATCGATTCATCGCAAGTTAAATGTTTGTTAAGAAAAAACGTGGGGATGAACAAAACAAATCAGATTTAAACAATTCAGAATAAAAGTACTAACTCATTTTAGTTTTTGAGATAATTATTGTTAATTGTAATATTATTAATAGGACAAGTAGAAAAATATATATTGGCTAAATTAACCTCATTTTCGTGGCATTTCACCAAATGAAACTCTCTTCCCGGGAATCATATTTACTGACGATGTGAAAGAGTCTTTTGTGGAAGCCAAGGTGCCAACTTCCTCACTCAACTTCATTTCTTTAGGAATTTTAGGTTCAGGGGAATTATTTGCATCCATCATTCTCAAACTATGGTATTCGAGAATTGTTTAAATAGACATATCGCAACAACACCCCACAATATCGTACTAATGTGCCGTAGTAACAGAATTCATTTGTTTACTATCGCAGTAATGTCATAAATTTTCGCCTAAATCGTGAGAATATATAGTGACCGATAAAATGCTGAACATACCACGAAATGTTACACTGTTATTACTGCCTCGTCCAAATGAAAAATCTCGGTTCCGCTACACTCCGCCTGAATTTTTAACTTTTGGTCTCGGCAGTAAAAACATTCATAATATTTCTAGGTATGTTAATGACTATAGCAAAATTCTCTTTAAAACTAGTGTGGGGGAAATGGTTGAATGGAACATATTTTCAGTTAAAAATTTCCAGTTGGTCCCTCCCGGGGCAAAGAATCTACGCTTCTCACGCCCCCTATGGTTGTTCCTTTCTGCCATAGCTCTTGCTCGGAACTCGTAGGATACGGATCCAGAGTAATAATCGTACAAGTAGACTTTGTGCCATTGTACTATTATAATAAGAATTTTCAACAACCCGCGAAAAAAGTCAATCTTCTTGCACTTTCTGAAGAAATATGGATGAACATTAACATGCTAGAAAATTCCATGGCTATTGCAAATTCACGTGGGAAGAAAATGAGCTGTTAATGAAAGACCAAGGAAGTTTTCTATACTTGTAACTCAAAACCGTGGAAGTGATCTATCATGACTAGGGTGCGGATTTTAATAAAATGTCATTTTATTTTATTTTCACTTTAGAACAATTTTATGTTTACTTTACGAACAATTTAGAATAGAAATTAATTTCATCTTATGACAAAAGAAATTACCCATTTTTATAGGATTTTTTGCATTTGTTATCGATTTCGACTAAAAAGTCTTTTTTACCTTCTCGCCTTATTTCGTATGAAGAGAAAGTTATGTTATCGTGCGCCAGAAAACGAATAATTTTTTACCCTTTCCGTCATTTTTATTGCATTTTTTACTGATTTCATCGATTTTAATATCATTTTAACGGGAACTTGCTTCAAATAATATTTACAAGACACAAATGTTTTCCAGAGAATTCCTGAATAACCTATTCGATTTCTTCGCTCAGAAATTGCAATGACAGCCGTTGTGAGTGTATAATCTAAGGTTCTTATGACTCCTATCAGAGCCATTGTCGGTTCAGCCGATTTCGAGATAACTGGTAAAGAACGGTCGAAACCAAAGGCTTGCAACCTGAGTTCACTTGAACGAATGGAAGAAGTGTCGATTACATACATTTGTAACGTATCCAACTGTTTGAGTTGTTCATCTGAACAGGTTTTGATCTGATTTTTTACGTCACTTTTCTTCGGTTTTAGGGCATTTTTAAAACATTTTAAGAGGATTTTATTGATATTTTTTGGCGATGACTGATGTCATCAAAATCCACCATTTCATGACCAACTCTCATTGACTCTTCTTGTCCTGACCTGATGTTACGCGTAGTGCCAACCCTCCCATCCCTCATCTTTCGAAGTATACTAAACGTTTAGGTAAATGCGGAACTTCCCGTTGGTGAGGTCTCGAGTTAGCAATTCGACATGATACTGCGAAAAGGGACTCGCGAATTTCGAGTATGTGACATGAAGTACTCGTACACAGACATTCAGCGTTATTCTATCGAGTGGATCTTGAGATAAAGAGCGGTTCACTTGACACTCCATATGCAACACTTCTCTTACATCATTGAAGACAATGACATTTTAAAACTCTTACCACTGTTTCAATAAGGACTTGATACGTAGCATGCCTTCTCCTATGTCTCTTTCCACCGGAAATAGTCAATTTTAAATTCCATCGATGTTTTTAACATCGAAAACCTTTTGGCGATAGATCGAATTATCGGTAAATGGATAAAATTTGCCATCACTTTGCGCGCCTTCCTTGAAACTCTGAAATCGCGTTTTAATTGTCATATAATTTTCATACATTCTGTTCCAAGGTGCGAGAATCTATAAGATGTGAGATCTCAAGGCAAATCGCAGCAGAATGTCTTCACGAGGCTCCTTGACGCTGTTTGGCGCGAACCGAGCGAAGAGATTTCTGCTTCCAGTTAATATTTGCGAAGTGTGCGAGGCGAGGCGGGGCGCGGCGGGGTGGCGGGCCGTGTTTGGTGTGATGTCACGCCCGCTCCTCGCTCTCGGAGCCATTTTGAGGAAATGCAGGTCTCTCCTTACGGGGTCTATTCTGCGACCAGCGTTGTCATGTGATTAAATGTGTATCTTAGTACCAACCTTCAAAAATCCCGGTACTTTTCCCTAAAATGCCTGGTACCAAAGATAATAGATTCGGAAACTATTCATATTATAACTCTTATTATATGTTTAATGAGCACAGGAAATTTGTTAAATTTAAACGATATCAAGTCATTTTATATCAATAAACGAAATGGAAGCATGGGGAAAGAAAAATATTTCCATCATAAATGAAAAGATTACTAAGAAGTTGTATCCTTTTCTCCTATAGCACGTGCTAGAAAAATATCATCCTATGTTACTCTTAATGTTTTTACGGAAGTGTTTTCACCAATATCACTGTCATTTGTAATATTGGTATTCGTGTTATTAAATATAAATAATTATAGGAATCTCAAATCGTGCATCAATTACCGTAGACTTAAAATCCTGGTATTTAAGCGTACCAGGATGCCTTCATCCTGGTACACGGTATCTTCATTAAAATCCTGGTAGAAATACCAGAATCCTGGTACGTCTGGCAACAGTGTCTGCGACTCCATAGTAAACGAATGTTTTTCGCCGGTGTTGTATTTCCGAAGGCAGACGTGTAAAAAGCCTCTTCGATTAAGTTTGGTTCGTCCAGTGTAATATTTCGTTCGTGAGGTTTTCGCTGGCGTTGAAATGCACGCTTATTAATTGAAGGATTAAGGGTTAAGCATTAATCAAATGTTAAATGGGACTACTGTTAATAGTAATTAATATAAAATATTACAAGTCAAGCGTCAGATTTACAATTGTATTCCTACAACCCATGAACGATGCGTAGAATGAAGAGCGCATTGTATTTCATAAACAAGTGTAGGCGACACAAAATGACCGTTGGTTCTTCGGAATTGTATACATTACATCCAAGTACAAATTAATGGTTAGCTGAAATGTTGATATGTTTATGACTCAAAGCAAAAACAAGGAAAATAACTACAAGAATATATCTCACTTTGAACAAACAGTAATCAACTTGAAATTTACAAAATTTCACAGAAAAAACTTCCTAAAAAGAAAACAATGTATGCAAATGTTGGCAATGAATATCACATTGTTTTGCTGCCAATGAGAACAACGAATGGTGTGTTTCCTGTTGACAAAATTAGGGACATGCTGCGACGGAGAATTGTCCGTGAGTCTAGCTGGAAAGCGAATTGATCCAAGGGAAAATGAAGTTTAACATATTACTTCTATACGACTGTTTAAATGATATGTTTAATTTGTTACATAAGTCGTCTGCCGTCATGCTTACGTATGTAACGCACGTAAGTAAGTGTGTCAGAGGAAGACAGACTACAAGGAAATGTTGAAGGCTGACACGGAGCAAAACAGTTGCATACTAAGCCAACGAGTTCCAAGATAGTTTGACAAGGGCACCAGAGGATGATAGACTTTCTAAAAAAAATTAAAGACAATATCATTCTTTATCTTCTCATAAGTGTACACTGTTAATAAAATGTTTTTGGAAATGCAAGTGGATTTGTGAAGGTGTTTCAATAACAGTTTATATGAATCACCCAACGTGACGTAAATAGAATATCCTCGTTCCTAAACTCTGATCTCCCTTTGCTGATTTCTACGATGGGCTTGTTCAAGCGGACTGTTGTGATCTTGCGGAACTACCACATATCTTTTGAAGTTATTTCTAACGAAGTTGAAACAATAATCAAACCATTAAAATTACCGCAATGATGAAAATAAATGAAAACACATTGAAGTTCGTATTGTTTTAATGTATGCATTAAAAGGTACCATACGATTGACAGAACACCTTGAAAGTAGGTGCTGTAAGGAACATATTTATTTAGGAAGATTATAGGCCAAGAAATTCCATTTACCATGTATTTGTGAAAAAATTAGGAAAAGAAATGATTTCTTAAATTAATATTCCAGTCAAAATTATGCGTATTTTATGTGGAAACACTTGTTTCATGAAGCTCAGACTTAATTTAAGTGAATCACATTACCTCGAAACTTTTGGATTTTGTGATTGGTTCAATGTCAAGTTATTGCTTAGGAATGTATTCAAATAGAAGTTTTTGATTAACTCTTTTTAACAAACTGACCTTATGTACCTCCTTTCTCAACTCATCGCCAAAGCTTGTAACGTACGTGGTGTGTGTGACATCCCATCTTAACATATGTGTTACTTTTTAGACGTACGTGTTTTCGACAAAACAGAACACACAATGAAAATAACACAGAGAAGAAAACCAAACCATTGTGTTAATTGTGAAGATATCTAAATACCTTTTTTCTAAGAATGGGTAATTTTTAGAAATTTGTTTATTAATGGGAGCAATGATGAAAGTTTTGGAAGCTCAAGAAACATCCGCGAATTGTAACTAAAGCAAATATTCCTTTTAATGTCGTTCAGATAAACGGGTTTGGCGTTGCTAACTACATTATTGACCATGTACGCAACAAAATTTCAATTTTACTGAGTTGGTAGTTGAAAATTCTAGAAAACACACATGGTGTGCTGCGTTAAGTTTTAAGTTAGATAAGGAAGGATTTACCCATAGCTGAAATATTAAAAGTGGTACATAATTTGCAATATTATTACTGTCGTTTTACACAGCCGTCATTAATAAGCCTATATCATTTACTCCAGTCCGTCAGTCCCTCTGACCAGGAGGTCCTAAGTTCGAGTCCCGACGGCGGCAGGATTTTTCGACACTAGCTACACAGCTGGCTCGAATTCACCACTGTCTGGGGGCGAATTCTAACGGCCTGCTGCTCTGATCGGTAGTTTTCCGTGGTTTCTCCGATCAATACCAGACGAACGCCGGAGCAGTACCCTAACAAACGGGCCACGGACTGCGCGCGATCTTTCCTTCCTCTTCCTTGTCCTCACCTCTCCTCTTACACACACACACACACTTACACTAACACGCATTACACTACCACACATGCCGGGAGACCGGTCGGGAGCTTACAGTTTGTCCCGGCTTGGGCGGTGCCCTGCTGCCGGGAGATTCCTGGTTGAGGGGAAAAAACTCGCTAGTCGACGGTAGGTCAGCGCCAGATCTCGCCATCCGGCGGGGAAAACGTCATCGCCACCGCCCGAGAAAAAAACACTCACTACACTTACGGGATAATGCCCTAAGTAGTTGATGCGCTCGGAAACACGAATCAATCAATCAATCAACTCCAGTCCGTAGGTGGGGAAGTAGATGCTGAATACGTGATCGCAAATTCTGGTAGAACGATTAGTCTTGTGGGTGGGGATGGGTGATAATATCCATACCTTTCCCACGCGCCTATGGGCCTTTCTACTCCACTGTCATGAACACCCTATTGTATTATTAATAGTGGTGAAACCTTTGAAATTATTAGGTCATAAGAGTTCAATATCTTTCAAATCATTACAATATTCTAATCCTGAAGTTCACAAGACTATTTTAATATGAAGAAAAATTCTGTGGGCACACATTCCCTCGTTTTAATTTATTGAATTTTTTTGTATAATTTTTGTTGATTTCAATTTTACTTTTCATTTCAGCAGTGCTTATTCAAGCGCGTATCAATTCGGTCGACCAGTTGCCTGCTGAACAGTGGGAACCTCTAGAATTTATGTTCCAAAACTGCATCTAAGGAAATGTATTTGAGAATGGGCCGAAAGAAATGACGCCTTATTGATTTTTTTTCCCGTGGAGGCCTTGGCCGAAGGGAAATGCTCTTAGCGGTATGAAGCGAGTGTTTGTGTTGGAAGCAGACAGCGTTCGCGAAGAGTCGGTCGCTGGCGTGCACGGGGGAAAGCGAATGCGTAGTTCTGGCCGCGGCCGCGAGCGGCGCGCGCGCGGCGGGGAGGTCCTTTGCGGGTAGCTGCTTTCGAAGGTTGGATGGCCGCGTCTCTGCCGCCGGGTTTATTCAATCTTCGTTTGCTTCACCTTCTTCTGATCCTTCTCCTTGGCCCCGTCTCCACCGCCTTCTTTTCCTCCTCCTCTTCTTCTTCCTCCTCCTCTGTTACATCTCAGCCTTCTTCTTCACCTCCGTTTCCCCCTCCTCCTCCTCTCCTCTCCATCCACCTCCTCCTTCCCTTTCTTCTCTTTCCCTTTAAGTGAATACACATGATTGTCACAGTTCATAAAACTATGAAGTACGTGACTTTACCGTATTTTATGGTTTTGTGAACCGCGACATTACCGTATATTTCATAGTTTTGTGAAATGTGACATCATAATCTGGATTAAGTGAAGTTATGTAATTTTTTCAGGTTTTATTTTTTCCTGTAGAGTATGTAGAAGTAGGACTCCCAAGAAACTAGTGATGTCAGCACATACTTTTCTATAGTATTTGCAACGGTTTATGCAAGATTATAATATTGAAACTTCTATTCTAACAATTCTTCAGCCATGTCGCGAAAATATTTGGTAAATAAAGAGCAGGAGTTCGAATTTGTAATTTCAGAAATTTCAGAGTATTTAATGATAATCGCTCTTACACCACTTAAAAGCGCAATCTTAGAAAATATTGATGCCATTTTTAGAACATTTTGAACAGGAGCTTCTTTTACATTTGTCAGACATGAATTCGCACGGATCGATTGGGAAATATCCATTTTTGTGAAAATTCTTCTGTGTCCATATATTCGTATATTCGTCCGATTGTGAACAAAATCAACACCTAAGCGTTGGTGTTGTTCACAAACGGACGAATATACAGACTTGAAAAAACGGTTTCGGTACCCGGAACGGCTGAATGTTGTTTTTCCATCAAAACTATACTTTTTGTGTATTATTACTAGACATTGAATGTTAGAGCACTAAAAACTTACGTTTTCGGCGCCTAAAAAGGCTCTTAAATGTTTTTAAATAGGCACCAAAAAGCCAATAAAAAACTTTAAAGTGGAGGAAAAAAGCACTAATATATTTCACTACAGTTGCACCTAAAATGAGCAAATATAGCTCCTAATGATCGTCCTATACTGCGCACTTCCCAGAAGAACATCTGGCACGGAATGTGGGAAGTCGGGATCATCACCTTGCCCTCTGACATACGAGTGCTTTGATTATGTCGTAGATCTGTGCTCAGCGTTCACCTAAGCGCCAACCGCTCAACCCAGTACCCAGAGCCCACCGCTTGCTTTTCTTTTTCCTTTCCTTTCCTTTCCGTTCCTTTCCTTTCCTTTTCTTTTCTTTTCTTTTCTTTTCTTTTTTCTTTTCTTTTCTTTTCTTTTTTCTTTTCTTTTTCTTTTCTTTTCTTTTTTCTTTTCTTTTCTTTTCTTTTTTCTTTTCTTTTCCTTTCTTTTTTCTTTTCTTTTTCTTTTCTTTTCTTTTCTTTTTTCTTTTTTCTTTTCTTTTCTTTTCTTTTTCTTTTCTTTTCTCTTTTCTTTTCTCTCCTTTTTCTGATGTATAAACCCAAATGAAAGCATCAGTATAGACAAAAAATAGAGGTTCCTTTACAGTTGACAATTAATGTGATTAGTAGAAAATGATTTAAGCGTGAATTTGAATCAAAGACTAAAAAAAATACTTACTTTTTAAAGAAAAAGTCTAAAAAGGCATTTACGTCACGCCAAGAGACCAAAAAAAGGCGTAATAAAAATTCGTCAGAATGTTTAGTTTTCCATAATTCATACACGTATATTGTCTTCAAATACTTTCATTAGAATAAAATAGACATTTTCCTAAACATCCGATGTCTAATCATTACAAATATTCTCCATTCTACGTTTCCGAGAACGCAAAAGAAAAAAAGAGGAAGTGGAAGAGGCCTCGGAGGTCAGGTTCGCGTGGGAAGTGAACTGGATAACTTGTTCTACCTGCCCGACCGAGGCGGGTCAGGTCAGGGCGCGGGCGGGGGGGGGTGATGAGGGGCGAGGCGTGGCGAGACGAGGCGAGGCGGGGCGGGGCGGGGCGGGGCGGGGCGGGGCGAGGTGGGGCGAGGTGGGGAAAGGAGGGGCGAGGCGGGGGGAAGCAGGGAGGAGCGGGAGTGGGAGTTGGAAGGAGGGAGAAGATAGACTCCGAGGAGCGCCGACGGCCGAGAGATGTTATGCTGCAATTTTTCTATCTCTGCCTCTCAAGCCCCTACGGGATATCACACGCCATTTCGTGTCTTTCTCCCTCGTGCCACTAGAAGTCGCATGATCGCAAGCACTGCTTCGTTAAAACGGTTTCCATGATTTACAAAGGTGGTGATAGGCATGCTATGGTGGATCGGAAGGTTGGTGTTGACGGTGATATTACCTTCTATTATTTATGGTGCCGTCACACTTCTAAATGACATCTCGAATTTGTTACTTTGGAGAGCAAGCTCTGGGTGGGTATCTTGTTCGCTAGGAATCTAAGGATCTAACCTCACCCCGTGGACAACTCCACGGCACGTCCATTACCGAATCACGTCGGTGTGCAGCCAAAAGCCTTCCCATACAATGCTTGGGTCGAGCTGCGATACTCGAGCTGAAATCTCTACTGGTCAGAGGGCAGTAAGAATTCTTTAAAGTACCTCATTTGCACCGGTGCGAACCCCACCCAAATACCCATTGAGTAAACGGGCCACTGCCACGTCAAATCCGAAAACACATCAGAGGACCACTCGGACTAGGTCCGAGGGGCTCCGGGCACTCTTCCTTTCTGCCTACACCTTTAGGCTATTGACTTGATTTGAGCCAGGAACAGGACGACAGTCGGGAGTTCCGGTCCCCGTTTCGGGCTTTAAAGTGGGTTTGGGACTCGCCCCTCCGGGCTAGCCCGCTCCCCGGCCGCGTCCTCTGAGCTTCTAGAATGTAGTCTTGTAGTTCACTACGCCACATTGCGCTTGTTCTACCTAGGGGACTAGTCCTCGGAGAGGGCGTCTTGGGCATTTTATCCTCTAATCCGCACTCCCCGTCGGCGCACAATGACGTCGACAGGCAGGTAGCCGGGTTCGGCCGGTACCCAGTTGACCCTCACGGTAACCTGCCCATTCAATGCCTGGGTGGGGCCGCCTTGCCAGCTCAGAGCTACTAGCTATCCGGGCTAGTACCAGAGTCAATATTACCTGTAGGGTAACTCGCCACTCACATGCGTCGGGACACCAAGTCCCACCTCTTTGCCCAGAGTATCGAGCCACTGCCATGCCGAAGCCAAGTGCCCATCTGGGGGCCGCCCGAACTAAGGTTCGGGCGGCTCGGGGCCCCCATCCCGTCTCCCCACTGCCTACCCCTTAGGCTACCGACCTGGGTTGGTCCGTGAATAAGGCAACCTGGCGGTTGGTAATTTGTCCGCCGGACTTTTAAATATGGAGTCCAGAGCACTCCGAGAGGTCTCCTGCACCCGATCCTCCATGAGGTCGACGCGCCAGGGGCTCACTGCCTACACTTCAGGCTAACGACCTGGGTGGGTCCGCGAGACTTAGGGTTCGGGTGATCGTCTACGATTCTTCACCTGAGATCGTTCCCCCCCCCCTACGCAGTCACGATACCCACCCGCGGGGGCTTCTAGAATGAGTCCGACCTGCGTTTACAAGCTTGGAACACAGCGTGCGTGCGCACACTGCCCGCGCGGGGACGGCGAGAGGCTGGCCGCTCGTCGCCGCCTGGCAGATGGGCGCCGCGGTGAGGACGAGCGGGAGAGGGACCTTGGCACGTGGCGTAGAGCAGCGCGTGCAAGTGCACTTTGGCCATGCAGCACCAAGGAGCGAGCGGCCTTTCCAATGACGTTCCTCCGCAGAATTTAGATTCACGAAAATCGAAGAGATAGAATGGGGGAATATTATTAAATGATTGTTTCGGAACAAGAGATAAGACGGAATGCAATGTTTTCTTTGCACGTCCTTATAATTTATTTATTTATTAAATATAAACAGTAAAAAATCTTAACAAAACAGGAACGTGTAACGTTGCACTCTGCCAACAATTTTTTCTTGTTGCATCTGCTCTTACAATTACTGCTACTATTTATTTTTTGAAAGTAGTAACACTTCAATTCTCATTTTTTTAGCTTTTATTTAAATTCCTTGTACAATGTACTTCAATATATTGTACCTTCTCAATTTGTACAATATTAGAATTTACAAATTTCTTTAGATGAACAAGTTTACGTTCAATTCTTTCTCTATATTCCTCTATATGTCATCAATCTATCGGTTGCTTACCTAATTCTCCTAAAAAGCTAGGAACATCACTTGTTGCTTATTTAACAATAACAATGTAAAAATGTTAATAAATATTGGGAATGTACGGAACGTTACAAACGAAAGAGTGGGAGGTTTAAAACGAATTACTGCTCAATGAATAAAAACTATATTTAAGAAATAATAGTTCACTGTCTGTCGACCCCGTGGCCAAGATCGCTAAAGCAGTAGTGCCGTGGTGATCTCGAGCCGCATGGTCACGGGTTCGAGTCTCGTCTCGGACATGGGTGTATTTGTGTTTGTATATGTGTGTCGTCCTCTCACTGCTCATAATCATCATCCATACCGCCAGGGCTAACAACTCTGGGGTGTAAAACTGGACTCAGCAGAAATGCTGATGCCCCAAAACAATGTCTGTATACATAAATGCCCGTTCGCGTGGTCCATAGAGGCCGACTCGCGAAAAAAATCACTGTCTGTTCATTTAAAAATTCTGTGAATGAATTTGTGAATCAATGGAAGGATTAAACGCAACTGTTGTTGAAACTTGCACCCAATTCAGGGGCCGCAGATGCTATCTCGTCAGTCTTCCGCAACGTTCGTAGTCATTAAAGCAAGGGCAGACTCCGGGCTTTGTGCGCATGCCCGTTCCCGAATTCGCTCCTGCGAGGCCAGACGGCCTGAAGAGCGTCGCCCCGAACGATGTCCCGTTCGTGTATCTCTGAATGCAAACAGTTGGGCCCGCAGTTCGCGTTATCTGCCGACTAGCGGGAGTCCACGCCGCCACCACGGCAGGACCTCGCTATCTGCGTGCGTGCCTCAAATACATGCATTATCTCGCTACTGAATAGTTGCAAACCTTAAGATACTTAAAATAATGCGTCCACGCACCTGAGAATAAAGGTTTTAATAAATCCTTCTATAGATTGAGTTAAACGCTACCATCTTTTTAAAAGATGGCTGTAAAGAGCTTGAGAGGTTGATACCAAATGGTTTGATAGAGGAAACTGTCTGGTGCTTCCCGATATTACCTCACCTGCTCAGAGATCTGCAAGTAAATGTGAATGAGGGGACAGAGAGCGGCAGAAACAGGCAGGGACAGGGTGAGGGAGGGAGGGAGAGACAGTAAGAGGGTGTTGGGAGGGGAAGGAGAGAGATGAAGGGCAGAACAACGTCTGCCGGGTTTTCCAAGTAATAATAATAACAACTTAATGGATAATAATTGACTTAATAATAATAATAATAATAATAATAATAATAATAATAATAATAATAATAATAATGGACTTAATGGAGGGAACACTTCGAAAGCTGTTAACACTTATGCTGTGCCCACCTTAGGATACTCAGCGGGAATAGTGTCATGGAGCATCACAGACACAGAGAATATTCAATGAACGGTAAGGGTGCTACTGTCAAAAATCTTAAGCATCACCCTCCAGCCTCTGTTGAAAGTGTGACCATCCCACGACGCCTTGGCGGTAGAGGCTTCACTGACATTAACACCATGATCTGCAAGCTGGTTGAGAGCCTCAGAAAGTTCTTCCACGAGAAATCTGCCACATCCAAGCTACACGCAGCAGTTTGTGCAGTAGACGAATGGACACCATTAAAATTATGCCAGTCAGACGTAAACCTTACGGCACTCAGTATCCAGCAAAACCTTGATGCGTGGATGGCAAAGCCTATTCACGGAAGACATCCAAACGAGATCAGCCAAGCACATGTCGATACACAGTCGTCGAACTACTGGTTGGTCTCAGGGCAGATCTTCCCTGAAACTGAAGGATTTATGGTTGCCATACAAGGTCAAGTTATTCCAACAGCAATTACAGAAAATATATACTGAAAGACCCAAGTGTGAACGATGACCGCTGCAGATTCGGTTGTGGACAAATTGAATCAATACAGCACGTTACATCAGGCTGCTCACATTTAGCTGAATCAGAATACAGGATCAGGCATGATGCAGTAGCAAAAGTAATCCACCAAGAATTGGCCCAGAAGTACCAATTATCATCCGAAGCACGAGTCCCGCACTATGTGTATAACCCGGAGAATGTGTTGGAAAATCATTCTTATCGGCTGTACTGGGACAGAACGATTCTCACAGACAGAACTGTCATCTGCAATAGATCTGATATTGTTCTGTTCAATAAAGCAAGCAGGCAAGTCGACATTATCGATATCTCAATTCCAAATACTTCCAATCTTCAGTTGAAATATATAGAAAAGAAGACTAAGTATGTGGATCTCTCAAAGTCTATCCTCCAACAATGGAATGCTTGCAAAGTGAGAATCGTTCCAATTATAGTATCACGTACTGGAGCCATCCCGAAGACCATGCATCAAAGTCTCAAGGAATTAGATCATCCTGAAAACCTATGGAAGCTTATGCAGAAGGTTACTGTCATCTCAACGGTCAGAATCGTCAGAAAATTTGTAGGAATTCAACGTGAATGATTAGATTCAAAATTATAACCATAATTTGTATTATGATTCTGTTAATCTTTGCATTTTATGTAATCCGTATGTTTATGTAATGTTATCGTAGAGATACGAGACGTAATATAATAAGAACAACAACGCCTAGGCAGTACACGACATTGTAGTTGGTGGCGCTTGAGTACCCCCCATGAGCCTGAGAGCTATGTCAGTGGTAGCCTAGCTACTGGTAGGGGTTCCCTTGCTGAATAGGTTGATGGTGAGGGGTCCGACGAAAAAGTACTCCATTTTGAGGAGAGTGTGAAGTACGATGAGAGGGAAGGGTCATGCAGCTTTGGACTTCCTGTTGTCGGCCCATGGTGGGTACAGGAGTGAAACTGGGTTGGCACATCAGGCCACTAATTAGAGCGGAGGTCAAGTACATTAGGCATTAGCCAGCGAAGGAGGCTACGTTCAGCAGTCAGTGAAAATCCATGAAATCACATGAAAATGAAAACACGAAATAGTATACAGGAAGAAGGTTGCTTAGAGACCATCTTCATATAGTCAACCAAAATACCTCAAATTTTGGCTTGTGATTATCTCTCACTGATCCATTCAATTGTAGCACTTTAATAGCTATATTAATTCATAAGTGAAACTGCCTTGCAGAATTCCTGAACATCGTGGAGTTGCGCAGAGTGAGGTTCGCGCCTTGGAGGGGTGGGTGGGCGTGTGGTGGGAGCTTCAGGCTCGAGGGAGGGCATGCTGGACCTCTTCTCTCCAAACACAGGGCGTTGGCTCTCGTCACAGGACAATTGTGTCGTGGTAAAATGGAGTTGAATTATTAGTTTTTACTGAAGTGTATTTTGAAAAGAATTTATCTTTAGGTGCCTTCGCTTCGTTGGTGGTACAGAGGGCGAACTGCTTCCTCTCCCGGAACCGTTACTGCGTTTCATTTCTCTAGCGCTTTATGCAATGTGTCTCGGAATGAATGTGACAAATTTCTAGATCTTTTAAATGGTCGAAAATGATATCATTTTGCCAATTAATATGTGATGAGAAATTTCGTGTTGCAGTAATTTGCAGGTGCACATGTGGGATTTGCCCCTGAATTCTAGGCAACCCCTGTGCACCGATGTTCGGCAGGTCACGTTCTGACGTAATGAAGGGGAGTTCATGTACTGTGCTTGTCATACATCTGCGCATTCGAAAGTATCTAAAATAAGGGACAAACGCCATACGTATAAATGCATATAATTTCGTTATATGCAGTTTCCCACTACATGTTCATGGCCAAAAAGTAACCATTTTCGACCATTCTACATGCCCAGCAGTTTGTAACGTTTATTCTGTGACACATGTGTATTTATCGTATGGCAATTGACGACAGAATGGACGTAGTTAGTAAGCCAGAAATTTTAAATAACTTCCCGTAAGGCTTCGTGTTGAGATGACGAGTAATGACTAGAGGCCGGATTTTTACGTAATTACATATTTTTTTTGTTTCTACTTACCGTTCTCACAAGTGTAATCTTGGCGAATCATAGCCCTCCTAACACAATATCGACTTTTTTCGTTACATATTTTTACACATTTAGTACTATATTACATGTTTTGCTGTTTTCTCAATATAATATATTTTATCAATTTTCTTCTATTTAATTCCATAATTTTTTTATGAAAACTTGTATTTTTTTAAAAAGTCAGCATTTTCCCTACATTATTGGGGAAATCTAGGTGTCCAAAGCATCACTGACACTTCGTTTTGTAATGCGTAACCTTAATTTCCGAGAAAAAATTTCCGATCGCCAAAACGTAACACTTTGATGAAGGTGCTACAGTGTGCGTTTGCTGGTCGTAGATCTCGCCAGTTTGTGCGATGCCTTCTATTGCGATTAGTCTGGCTGCTAAACTACGGTCCTGGATGAAGCTTTTACTACTGACAAGAAAGTTGTATGATGTAAATTGAGCAGTTTTTCTATATGTAATTTCTTTCTATGTAAATGGTTTTTAATTAGAGAATTTTAATATTACATACTATATACGATTTTACATATTTATTACATATTCTTGCTATATATTTGTGTACATATTTTGACGTTTTATACTACATATTTTTCCGGTCTCTACTAATGTCTGAGCATGCATATAGACACGACAGTGGATTGAGTGGCAGGGGCAGAGGAGACCGCCGAGGACACCGCTTTGTTCATTTGCATTGGACAGAGATCGAGCCTCGTTCGCGCGTTTGGCAGCGCTCCAAACTTCTCTCTTTCTTCTAAAATCTTCTCGCTTAAACACATCGTCGCTTTTTTTCTCGCAAACCGCGCGTCATACGTAGATGAATATCCACCTTTCTTGTGTATTACTATGTCTTATTCACGGTACTCGTTCAGAATTCATTCATTCACCCAGTTCTTCTTTTGAAATTGACTGGAAAAGTTTAAATTTCGGGCATCAAAAATGCACACAGGTGCTTCAGAATATTTTTAGTCTACTTCTTTCCGTGTAATTGATTGAAAAAGGGTGAAAATCTCTCTTTGTAATTTGGTAAAATTTCTCTTTGTAATTTGAAAAAAATCCTCTTTGTAGATTTGTTGGTTGTTTTTGTCCGAGGTTCTGGCTGAAAAATATAATTTAAAATTCGTATATTTTATAGAATTTATGATATAGAGACTCACAGACAATTTCCAGGACAATTTTTTCCCCACATGTTTACAATTGTCTAAATCTTCACCAGATATCAAGCACATCACGAATGAGATTTTGAGAGATTTAGATAGTTAAATTTAGAGATTAAAATTAACTGGAGAGATCTACCGGTTCCTCAACCACGCATTTTCTTGAGATATGTTAATGTAATATTTAATTGAATATACGCACAAAATGTAAATCTTTAATATACATGAAGTATGAATTTTTGTGCTGTGCCTCCAAAACGAAAGAGCTTTTAACAAATAACACAATTCTCTCTTCTAGAAACGAACGTGAATATTGGCGAGATGAGGGTATATTATCTTATTCGGTTCTGAAATTCGATGTGACAAATGAATGATATCACCACTCTACAACACAGTCAGTAATTGCCTTTGTCATTGTAGTAAGGATAGCGTGTATTTATTTGAATCAGTAATTGCACATTTAAGGAATGAAAAACTCTGGCCTGCTGATGTCACTGATTTACTTGCAGTTGAATCATTAGGTTGGAAAATACATTTTTAATGTGTTTTATTCGCTTACAGAGAAGTTCGTCACCCAAGTGACACTGTGTGAACGCAAGTAAGTTTACAAATAAACCGACGTCTGCTGGACCTTGTCTTCTCGCGTTGTCCTTGTCTCTCACTGCAAACAGAACACGTTGGAAGTTGCGCTCGAGTGTTGCTGGAAGTGTCCGCTAGAGGCGCGAGAGACAGTGCTGCGCCGCTGCCAGCGCCGCTTCGCAGAGCGAGAGGGCCTGCAATTGCCGCGCCGCTGTGCTGCTCGCAGATTTTAACCCTTTGCACTCGCAAGCAACGCGCATAATACACCTCCTACAGCTCGTAAGTCGAGTCAGAGGTGCCACGAGAATAATGGCTTCTGGCTCGTAGAAGTATGTAATGTGACACGTCCTACAATTCGTAGGGCATGTCTCAGATGCCACACCAAAATACCTAATTAACTTGTAGGACATGCCACAGATGCTCACGTATTTTCCTGATATGTAAAATAAAGTTTTCATTGTTGAATCGATCCGGGCTTCTATTTTTAAACAACGTTGACGCAATAATGTGAGAACTAGCTGGAAAGGGGGAATGCCGGGTATCTGTTTCGAGCTGTACAGCCTTTTCCCACTGTCACCTTAGACATGCCTTACGAGTTGTAGGACCTCGCAGTGCTCAGAAACCTCCGACTGCAGAGTGCATTCATGGGTGGCATGTCACACGTGTCTGTAAATCAGTGTAGTAGCAGATACGAGGGGCACTAGATAAGTTTTCTACCTAAGTAAGAAATAACTGAGATAGATTGAAAATTTTATTATTTCTTTTCAATATAATCCCCTTCGAGTTCAATACACTTTCTCCACTTTTCAATCAAGGATGATATTCCAGAAAAATAAAAATTATTTTCCTGTCCTTCAAGTACTCATTTACAGCACTCTTCACATGTTCATTGGACACAAATCGACGACCACGCAAGTTTTTTTTTAGATTTCTGAACAGAAAATAGTCACTGGGGGCTAAATCTGGACTGTAGGGTGGGTGGTTTAATTCTTCAAAGCCACAGTCCCTAATTGCAGCAATTGATTTCCGGGACTTGTGCACGGGCGCGTTGTCGTGAAGAAGGAGCACCCCTTTAGACAGCTTCCCACGACGCTTCTCCTTTATGGCATTCCTCAAATTGAGAAGAGTGTTAGCATAGGACTCACCAGTAATTGTTTTCTTGTTTTCCATGAACTCTATAAGCAAAATGCCCTGTGAATCCCGAAAAACGGTGGCCATGAGTTTGCCTGCAGATGGTTGCGTCCGAAACTTTTTCGGAGTTGGAGAACCCTTATGCTTCCACTGCATTGATTCTTGTTTTGTTTCAGGATCCCAAAAATGTACCCATGTTTCATCTCCCGTGACGATTTGAGCGATATAGTTGTCCGGATCCGACTCAAAAAGTCTCAAATTCTCCTCGCACATTTCCACTCGCCACTGCTTATGGAGAGGAGTGAGCATTCTGGGCACCCATCTTGAACAAACTTTTGACATGCCTAAACGTTCATGAAGAATGCTCAAAACTGTTGGCTCAGACACTTCGAACTCTCTAGCTATTGTTGCCACTTTGACACGTCTATCATGCATTACAAAATCTTCTATTTTCTTACACATTTCCGAAGAAGTCACTTCCACAGGTCTGCCAGAGCGCGGATCGTCTTCGATTGATTTTCTGCCCCATTTAAACTGCTTAGACCAGTACTTCACCTGGAAATAGGAAGGTGCACTATCACCAAACACTGCCAGCATCCGTGAATGGATATCTTTGGGCCCGGTGCCTTCCTTCGTGAGAAATTTGATGACAGCTCGGTGCTCCAACTTCGCCTGATCCATGACTATTTCGCACAGCACTACAATTGGCAACCGATTTCTCTGCGACTTGTGAGCGAAATGGTCTGAAACTTGGAAGAAAGCATGTTCAGACATGTCTGAACTTGTAACGTCATGCGCGCCCCGCTCAAAAGTCGGTAACTTGGTTAGGTAGAAAACTTATCTAGTGCCCTCCGTACCCTGCGTGGTCTACCACTCCACACAATTACTTGTTCCACCAGGGGGAATTCACCCCGGGGGGGGGTACCTGAGCTTACACCTCTATCCGTGTTCCCCGTCGGCGCACAAGTACGCCGACAGGCTGGTATCTGGATCCCGCCTAACGCAGTCTAGCCTCTCGGCAACCTTCCCATTCAATGCCTGGGTCGGGCTTCCCTGCCACCCCAAACCTACCGAACTTCCAGGACGGTACTGGGGACGAACGTCCGGGTGGCTTGGGACCCCTTCCCGTCTCCTCACTGCAATCATCTTTACGCTACCGCCGGAACCTACGCGATCTCACAGGGGGTTCATGGTTCCGTCTGGATTTTTATGCGTGAAATGCGTGTCATTCCGAAGATTCCTTTCGCCCAGTCCCGCCCAAAGGTCGACGCGCCAGGGGCCCAACTGGTGGGTGGCCGGGCGAACCCGACAACTTGGCGCCTCCACCTTGAAGCCAACGACCCTACAAGCCGAGACAGCTTCGGCCCTCAGCCTTGGTGATCTCGGCTATCCAGACTGGCTCATTATTATTATTATTATTATTATTATTATTATTATTATTATTATTATTATTATTATTATTATTATTATTCCTCTATATCACGACTAAAGATGTTATATGTCGGCTGAGTATAAAATCTACTCCAGGTTGCAACCAGCTACCTAAGGAGCAGATCTAGGGACTGTCGGTGCCTCTACAATACTTTGCGCAAAATGTGAGCTGTGCCAAATAAAGCAATTTCTTGCACTTCCCAGTCTCTTGAATGACCTGGAAGTTTAGCCAAGTTCTTACACAAATTATTATTATTATTATTATTATTATTATTATTATTATTATTATTATTATTATTATTATTATTACCAAGAAAGTCAATCGGACGAAATGATTAAAGGGTCGTAGACAGTGGGACCGGCGTGACAGGCGATTACACTGTCCCCTCTACCGAAGGTTAGGTGAAAGGGAAGGATTTTACGAATTTTGGCACTTTTCCCTTAAAAATTAGTATTTATTTCTCATTTGTCCCCGTGCGAGACGTTTGGATCAGTGATGAAGGGACTGAAGGCTTCCACCCGCATAACACCTCAAACCATTTCACAAACTCCCAAACTTAGCTCCCAAACTTTAGGCGAAAGTGGCCCTATTTGCAATTTTGCACTATTTTTTGTATCTTCACGCTACCTTCGCCAATCTGAAATATCTTCGAAATGACACAAACAGATCTTCGCTGACCTACGTAGCAAGTTAGAGTTCAAAGTGAGTAATGCATTACACATACACACACACTTTCATGCAAATATCATGGTAAAAACAGCGGTTTTTTGTTTCATGGTCTCTCAAAACACATTTGTCACCGAAATTTCGACCTTGAATTTTTGAAGTGTTTCCAATATGTTTCCTCTATACTACGATTAACCAAGGAAAAGAAACAACGATAGAAAATAAAACTGTTTTCGTGCGGAAAATAAATGTATTCATTCTTGCCACAAATCAGTTATTAAATTTCAGAACATCGATTTTACGGAAAACAATTTCCAGGTACTTAAAGGACAAGAACTTGTGTTACATTATCCACTAATGCTCAACGTTCTTTGAATGTCCGTTGGAGAGGTTTGAGAGCCCGAATACTGAAATGGGTACTTACGCGGGAGTGTGTCCAGCAAGCGAAAACATGTTATAGAGGAGCACAATTTGCAGTTGTTTAGCTAGGTGCATTTCCACCTAGGCCACTTAATTTGATAGGCATTTATTTGTCATTACATTATATTTAATAAACCTCACTTATCGGATGAAGCATGTCAATATCTACAAAAGACTGAGCGTTATCGTTGCAACCATGGCATCAGATTTTCAGCCATCCCTTTTATTTCATGTCTTGAACTATACGTCCTGCTTCTTCAATTAAGTATTTAATATACGACAGTATTGGTCGGCGTTTGCTTTCTTGTTATCAAAGACATTCTGGATTGGTACGTCGTGTCTAAACCAATGATCAGAGAAATTAAATTTCCTCTCTAATTACTTTCAACAATCCCCTTTTAGTGAATTTAAATTAGCACATGTTCATTAGATTTCATTTCCGTCCAGCTATTCCTCATGAGTCTCCTCCAATACCATATCTATTCAGCTTCAGTATTTTCACACTTTCTCCGAGTGTATGTTTCGAACTCATACGTTAGGAAGCTTACATAGAGATTCTGAGACAATTACTTTTCAACATCAAAGTGTTTGAAAATTAGAGATTTTTCTCCTTTTGGGCGGCGAGATTCACCAATAGAACTATCTTTCATACTATTATCATGTACTATTATACTTTAATCTGCTTTGAATATGCAGTTGATAGCATATTGAAGTATCTCTCTTCAGTCATAAATGGCAGTCCTCTAAAATGCTCGTAGCTCTTATTTGCTGTTAACTGTACTATGTCATTTAACAGGAAGTGGTAAATTAGAAGGAAGAATATGAACAGATGTGGTTTCACAATAAACAGTCAGACATTTAGTGTTGCCAGATTTAGAAGGTTCTGTTGACAGAGTATGGTTAATTTTGTTCAAAACGATTGGCTTGACTTCCAAAATCGTGAGCGGTATCTCACTCGGGATCTAATCTGTGAACTGATTTTCACGCCAGGTAATTACATTCTTGCGGCAAGTATATTGCATTTTCTTTCTCACTTTATAGGCAAGGAGAACATTCACCCTATACACTTGTGATTAGGGCGCGGATGACCTAAAAATGTTAGAAAAGTGCAAGCATTTATGACTTAAAATGATTTGAAAATATGACTTAAAAAATGTTTGGCCGAATTTTCGAAACATTCAAAATCTTTCTTCTGTTTAAATAACCATTATATAGAAAATAAACTTTTAAAATTTTGCAAATTCACAATTAACACATTCTCCTTTGGCGTCCCCTGAAGACAATTCTACTTGCTTAAGTTACGAGTATTAAATAAATTTTACAGAAGCGTTTGACCTTGGCACAAAACCTGACAAAACTAAACTAACACTTCCTTCGCATCTGGTGCTTTCTTTTTCTCCGTATATATAGCTTATCCTTCTAATTAACATCCATATATATTTATAGGAAAAACATACAATGATATAGAACAAACAATTCTAAGAAATTAGGTAACAATTAGAATATATGAAAAATCTCTTTGAGACGACTTCAAGCAAGAATACGAAAATGGAATCAAAAAGACAAAAATATGACAACGAATACGAAATTTCATAAAAAATATGACCATAATATGAAAAATTAACGGAATATGACCAAAGGGTAAAAAAGCCAAAATATGACTGTAAATGTATGACACATGAAAATTACATAATTTTAGTAATCTTATATATAAAATTCTCGTGTCACAGTTTTAGTTACCATACTCCTCCGAAACGGCTTGACAGATTTTGATGAAATTTTATATGTATATTCAGTAGGTCTGAGAATAGGTTGTTATCTATTTTTATACCCCTTAGTGATAAGGGTGGTCCACCCTTTTTTTTTAATTTTTCGCAGGCAACCCGCTACACACGGTAGGTATTTCACACTGCGGTATTTCACCCGCTATACGGTGTTTCTCCATATTACGCACCTGCTCAGGGATGTGCTGAATCTGCTATTAAATGTGAATAACACGGAGAGAGACGGAGAAAGAGAGGGAGACGGAGAAAAGAGAGAGACGGAGAAAGAGAGAGACGAAGAAAGAAAGAGGCGCAGAAAGAGAGAGACGGAGAAAGACGGAGAAAAAGAGAGACGGAGAAAGAGAGAGAGATGGAGAAAGAGAGAGACGGAGAAAGAGAGAAACACGGAGAAAGAGAGAGACTGAGAAAGAGGTAGAGACGGAGAAAGAGAGAGACGGAGAAAGAGAGAGAGACGGAGAAAGAGAAAGAGACAGAGACGGAGAAAGACAGAGACGGGGAAAGAGAGAGAGACGGAGAAAGAGAGACGGGGAAAGAGAGAGAGGGAAGGAGAAAGAGAGATATAGGGACAGAACAACGTCTACCGGACTCATCTAGAAACATGTTTGTCTCCGCGATACATTGTTGCGTTAGGTTTGAGGAGTCTTAAGCATATTAGAGACTAATATATCATTAACACTATAATTAGCAGGCAAAAAAAGCACAGCAATTACTATTTGACTATAGGTAGATATGACTAGGAATTTTGTTTTAATAATTTGTGATATTTATTGCTGCATATTGTTTAATTAGCCTTAGTTAATTAATGTTTAGTTAGCCTTCGGAAGTTGATATTAAATTCTCGAATGTACAAAATGGGGAACAGATTCAATGTTGAACAGTTAAAAATGTGTACATGCATTTTATAACAATTTTTTAAATGATTGTTCTTTAGAGAAGATTTATTTATTATCGTTAATTATTTGCTCCTGCCATCTTTTAATATATAGATTTTCGTTTTTACAGCCATTTAGTGCAACAATGGGTAAAGAAAACCCTGATTGATTTACATGATATAATGATGTAATTATCACTTGACCAGTATCCTCGCAAGGCGTCTACCAGCGTCACTTCAGACCAATGTTGCGAGATATCGATATATGAATGATTGATGTTTCCCCTATTTTTAAATTATATTAGTAAATCTGCATTCATTAGTAGAAATCCGCATTTCCGAACTTAAAACTTCGCAATCGGAAGTTTCACATCTGGCAACATTGCTTCTGACCCAATAAGCAGCACGGTGTAGGGATGAGATCTCTCAAACAATATGCCGTTTCTCACTCACTACAATTTTCGGCCATTATTTTTATTGTTTGGGCGTTCATCGTAATTTTACAATTATCATTTTTCTATGTCGGTGTAATTTTTAAATAATTTATGATTAATTTGCAGGGCTGTAATGAAAAACGTCAAAGCCATCATTTTAAATGGCAAATTTCGGGGTGATAATATATTACTGCCACGGATCCCTATTATACCCACAGATGTGCCAATTCAATTAAAACGTCTTCAATTTCTGTTAAGATTGGCATTTGCGATGACTATCAATAAGTCTCAAGACCAAACGATGTCTCTTTGTGGCTGATATATAAAGGTTTGGTATTGTGTTATTTTTATATTCCATCATCGTTCACAGCGCTCGATGCCTCTTCAGCTCATATATACCACATCCTCAAATACTGACAATTAGTCATTTTTTCTACTAGAATAATCCTAGGAATAATTTATATGGCAAAACAACGTTTGCCGGGTCAGCTAGTTGTAGATAAAATCATGCTTATCTTAAATTTTCCATTTAAATAACTTAAGGAAAAAAATACATGACATGTCATTAACATCCGGGCCCTACTTATGAGCAATTGTCATCAAGTCGTGTTTCACCATTTCCACTTTCCTGCCGCCCATTTCACCACGTGCATCATGTCACGCTAATTAATATTTGCATCGGGCACATTCTTCATCATCGCAGCCAAAGATGACGTAAGGAAATAGGACTGTTGAGGCTAAAGGAAATTGGTTCTTTCTGTTCTTTTTGTTTCATTGAACTTAAGTCCTCAACAAATCAGTTTTGCCGTTTTTTCTGCGACAAGTGCACTTAACGAATCGGGAGCGACAACGCTGCTACTAATACTTCGCCGAAGGGGGTCAGGGGGCCATGCCCTTCCTGAACATTTCGAAATGGACCCCCAATACCTACGTAATAAAACATTGTGTAACCATCTGTAAATCCTGTAAATGGATCAATATAAATGAATTGTATTTGTTAATTGTGCCATTAATTTATATTTTCATTCTCATAAATAAAAGAAAGGTGTTGTTTATTATCAATTACCGTGTATTTATGCCAAAGATCTTTTCGATAGCTTAACTATCATCATCATCATCAGAGCTATCTTGCAGCGTCTGGGCGGCAAACGAAGTTCTGCCCTTGAAATACATGATATTTGATTCCAGACAACATGTTTCTTTTATTTATTAGAAGGTATCTACACCACCAGAAATTATATTAATTTTTATTCACCATGTGATCTGTTTTATTTATTCACTAAAAAATTGCTGTACGTAAATAAACATTGAAAAGAAACGGAAACTCAGAAATGTAATTGGCTTGTCCTCTTGACTTGGGCTGCGTGCGCCTAGGGCTCTACGATTTCTGTGCTTTCCTCCGACGAATCACGGGGGGCTGCCGGAGCAGTTCTTTGAACAACGAACCACAGCGGCGCACGACGCGTCCTTTTCCATTCGGAACTCTACCTGCACCCATCCTAGGAGTAGACGCTGACCACATATTCCACCCCCGTCATCTGGAAAGTCTTCGGAAGCACAGCGCTTATGCAGATGTGAGTAGCCTTCATCACACCCCACGTGGAGGAATAAATTGTAAGGGAAGAAAACAATATGGCATGTTGTAAGCTAATAATCCTTGCGGGGTGCAGTTGACGCTTCGTTACGGTGTCCAAATTCGTGACGAGGCTCCAGCATTCGGCCTCCGCGATTGACTTAAAACAGCCGAGAGTCTGTAAAGCATGATTTTCAACGCCTTTTATGCCAAAATGCCTTATTCTCCATTCTCGCGACGGTCAGAGGGGATTCCTTGCAGTGGAACTTTAGGGAATGAGACACTCAAGAAAGACAGGAAGGAAACATAATTTAAATTCTGTGAAGTATAAAGTATCTTAACAATGATACGAAGTGTATGCACGGAAGCCGAACGTCGTGTCATGGAAGCTCCGTGATGTCATGGAAGTTAAGTAGCTCGAGACACCACACGTCTGTGGATGGGTATTCGATTGGGAACCCCTACTTACGGCGCTTAGGCCTGGCTGACCGATAGGGATAAATGTTAATGACTTACGACTTGATTTGATTTGGCTTGACTTGAAGTCTGACTAAGTTCCACGTTCAATATCAAAAAGACTTGGAAGGATGCATAACAACCGACTGGCGAAGAAAATCTCGTAATATCACTCTGAAGGACGAAGAAGTCCTCGTAGCCAAGGAAGAGATGGGGCGGCCAGATGAGACGGGAGGCTAATCTGCTTCCTACACACTTCACGGAAGAGTAGGAGGAGAAGTCAAAGACCAAGAAGAGTGATTGATTGTTCGTGATTCCAGGCGCGTTAACTACTGAGATCGTTAGTCCCGTAACTGTAGTGCGAGTTTTTCATCGGGAGTCGGCGGTGATCTTTCCCCAAAGGATGGCAAAATCCGGCGACGACCTACCGTCGACTAGCGGGGTTTTCCCCTAACTAGGTATCTCCTACCAGCGGGGCACCTCCCCAGCCGGGACAAGCTCATCAGCTCCCGGCCGGTCTCCGAGCATGAGTGATAGTGTAGTGCATGTTAGTGTAAGTATGTGTGTAAGAGGAGAGGAGAGAACAAGGAAGAGGAAGGAAAGATCGCGAAAGATTGTTAGGGTACTGCTCCGGCATTCGCCTGGTGTTGATCGTCGAAACTACGGAAAACTACCGATCAGAGCAGCCGGCCGCTACAATTCTCCTCCAGACGGCGACTGAATTCGACCTAGCTGACAAGTAGATGTCGAGAATCCTATCGCCGCCTTGGGGAGAAGAGTGCTAGGACCTCCCTGGTGAGAGGGACTGCAGTGACATCAGTTGATGCACTGAGCCATCTCTCCCTGTATATTGCGATTTTCGTAACTTTGTCGCTGACAGAAATTCACGGATTTCATCCAATAGGGAGATTGAACGTCATCATAGTGACGTCACTGTCCGCGAAATATAAGCTCCTGATTGGATGGCAGCGAAACAGTTGATTCCTGTCAGGGACAAAGTTACGAAAATCGCAGTATAAGAAGAAGAAATCCGCGGTGAGTCCTCCGTGGCAGAAGGTCGAGCGGAGTCCTGCGTGGGCGCCGGAGCCGTGCGCGCCTGGGGACGGGGCGGCCGCGCCGCGCCGCGCCGCGCCGCGTCGTTGGCGGTTTCCCGAAGCGCGCCCCAAACGCTTGCAGGAAATGTCGCTTGTTTGTTGACAAAGGCCGCGCCGCTCCGCTCCGCGCCGCCTGCCTGTCCGGCTGCGAGCGCGGGGTCTGGCGCCGCCGCCAGCGCCTTCACCTATAAATAGTGGCTGGTGACCTTCCGTACTTCGGGCCGTCGCTCCGCCCCGCCCCGCCCCCTCCCCCCCCGCCCGCCCGCGCACATGCGCACGCGTAGCTGCGCAGTGGGCGTCGCACGCGCGGGGCCTCCCCGCGGCCTCCCTTCCGAGGCCGCTCACTCATTGGACTCGGTCTGAACGATATTAGAATCTACATTGATTTTAATTTAAATATTGAATTTAATGCACCAACTCATTAATCTCGTTTTAATGTACACGTGTATTAAATTTAATGCACAGTAATGCATTACACTATATTAAATTTAATGTAATTTTTGATAGTGTAGGTATTACATGCAGGCAATACCGCCTTCGGTGGCTCAGGGCAACAACGGATGTCACTGCACTGCTTGTCACTAGGAGGCCCTCGGGTTCCACTCTCCATGGTGGCAGGATTTTCGACACTAAGTAGTTGGCTAGGTCGAGTCAGCCGCTGTCTGGAGGAGAATTCTTGCGGCCGGTTGCCCTGATCGATAGTTTTCCGTGGTTTCTCCGATCAACATCTAACAAATATAGAGGCAGTACCCTAAAAAACGTGCCCGGATCGCCCGCGATCTTTCCTTTCTCTTCCTTGTTCTGTCCTCACCCCTTTCTTACACTCACACTTCCATGCACTTGTCACACATGGCGAGATATCGGTCGGAAGCTTAGAGGTTGTCCCGCCTGGGGCAGTGTTCCGCTGAAGGGAGATAACTTGGTAGGGGAAAACTCCGCACGTTGACAGGGAGTTCGGCGCTGTATCTCGCCATCATGCGGGGGAAGATCACCGCGATATAAATATGTGCCACTCTTACGGGACTAATGGCATTAGCAGTTGATGCGCCCGGAATCACTCTGTCAACATGCAGGCGTCAAGACATGAACCTAAGCCCATGGTAGAGATGCCGCTAGGTGAGGGCTCCCGATGAGTTTATCAACTACATTTTATATTTGTCCATAAATATCTAAAAGTATTTTAGTTTTAGTTTTTATGTTACCAATATTACAGTATATTTTAATTTCCGTTTTAATTTTATATTCTGTATTTAATATTTTTAATAAGTTTGATAGTTTTCTATTTCTTAAGGCCGCTTAAGATATTAATTCAGCCTTTATTACATCCATTCACTTGTGTGATTAAACCAAATATTTTTAGGGCGAACAATATTTTCGTACGCATTCCTTTACGCAGAAAGTAAAGGGACATGTCATTACACTCGAAGACTCTAACCTGATTTTAACGTCATTAATCCCCTCCCCCCCTCCAGTAATCGTACCCTAACATCCTTGGTCCGATTCGTATCCTAAGTATGAGCAAACAATGATAGTCCTCCTAATTAAATTCAAGTATTGAATATATGTAATCAAAATTGTTATAAAAATTTACTATGTTAATTGCCACTTAAAAGAATACTACAAACATGCTTTTTTAATATTTATGAATTAACTACAACTTGATTAAGAAATGTTTCTGGTTCTCTATTCAGCGGGAGTCCTAAGCACGTGCTAACATGGGCCTGTGCCCTATTAACATAATGCGTGAGCGCCTTCGTCACGCATTGACGCACATGCATTGACACACCAGAGGTGGACTTCGCCTTTATTAAATCTTCTAAATAAGTGGAAATGTGTACCCTTCTATTTCTTATTCTGCCCTATATCATGAACCTGCAACATCGTTCCAGTACAGCAAGTTACAGAAATACTGGTAGTTATTCTAACTGTAAACTATTACAGGAGAATTTTATTTCCATGAATTTGTGGCAAGGAGTGTCATCGACGATATACCATCCACGATCCTAAGTGTTTTCAAAGTAAAGTATCCGAAATTCAAATAAAGTTTTTGGTAAAAAAAGAGCTTTATGAATTCATAAAAACTTATTTTTGGGTCTCTAAAATTCCATTTGCGTCTGATACTTCTAAGTAAAAATATAAACGGACACGAAAAGTTTATCCATTTTTAAAGGAAATTTGCAGTCTTGATGCTTTTACCTTCGTGTCATTACCTTACATGTTTTAATACACTATTAATTTCTAAATATTTTGAAAACATGTTCCATTGCACATTTAATGATAATTTCTTCAAATACAGACTTTGCGAGAGTGTTGTACTTTCTTTGAAACGAGCAAAGTTCACACGAGGACCAGCCAGTAATATTTTTTTACATCATATGAGCCTCTGTTGTTTTAAGTTATATATAGCTCCCGAACTAACGTCAGCAACTTACCACCACTTCCCCATGTCCCCAGGTGAACTTGCATCACTCCACGTCACTCGGCCCACGCGCCCACTCCCTCGCCCCCCTCCCCTCACGCACGTGCTCGGTCGGGACCTCGCGGAGATCATGGTGGAAATTTCCACCATGGGGGAGATGAATTGGCGTGGGATAATTCTATCTCCAATCCTTCGCGCCGGCGCTACTCACTATTGCCTTGCCGTAGGTCTTCTTGTTGCTGATTCTCAAGAGCCATGTTCCGATAGTATGACTCGCAAATTTTTTACCCCAAGAGTTGTCTTGTTTATTTATTTGGTCTAAAAACAGTAAAAACTGTATACGACGTATGGGGGAGGAGATTATCTACACACATTTTCTTGGGGTCCAGAATGGGAGAGAAAAAAACGTGAGATTAGTAACATTTGAAAAACTAGACATTTTCATTCCCGAGTTATAGTAAAGGAACTGCTGATTTGATTTTTCTGCATTGTTAACAAAATAGTAACACATCCTCAGTTCTACTCCCACCACTACAAGCAAATGGAGTGCTCAACAAAACCTGCGCACACTGAAGCTACATTTTGTACTCTTTATGTTTTAACTATCTTTTCTTCAACTGGTAGGGATAAATAAAATGTTATTTTACCTTAAATTCAAACCTGTATCAGAATTGTTTACTATTCCTTACATATTTTAACTTTTCGATACATAGTGTCTTCATTCTAACGTAATTAATGTTGTGTGATTATTCTTGTGGAATATTGTTAAGACCACTTACTAATTATCAGTCGAAGGCACTGTGTCTACCTAGGAGATACAAGAATTAACAACCTATCATTCATTTGCCTTAGAGGCTGTTGAGAATTCAGTATTTAACAAATGTTACCTCACTGATGCAGTATCCGTCATCCACAATGTTTGCCATTAAACATATTTCGCCATCGTATTAGGTCACGTGGTTCTGATTAAATTGCTCTCACGGGCTGAAGATTTAGCTTTAAGTTATTGTCATACATTTTTCAATAAATTGTTTTTGTACTCGTCGAAAATAACGAGCTTTCCTTAAGTAAGAAAATTACGCGATTGTACATGTATTTAGTTCAGCCCCCGAGATCAGAAGGCGGTTCGGGGGTCGAAGGCTGAAGAAGGTCGAAGGCAGATATGTTCCGTTCAAGATTCTTTGTGTCAATTTCAACGAATGCTACCATGGTTTCCGAACTCTGCGCTTATTCATTGACCTATGCTCACTCTTTCTTGTATGACTTATGAAATCAATCAATCGTTGTCATTACTCCATTATGTCATTTCCATTTACATTGCATCTCAGATCAATGTCATTTCTCTCTGTCATGTTTAATTTTTCTCTCTCTATTTTGCAAATAGCTAACACAGTTTTGGAAGCTTTGTATTATAATAACTGAAACACTGAACGCTGTAAAACTTGTACACTGATTTAAGATAATCATCTGTAATTTTTCGTAATTATCTTCAGTTTTTTGTTAGAGTGTTAAAATAGACACACGTGTCTGCGTGGAAGCGAGGAAGCTGTGCCAAACTCTTCACACAGTGCCCCAAAACACTCTTCTCTGTGGAGATCTGGGACTAAATTGTTACCTCAATTTTTTATTCTACTAAAAACTATAATATCTAAGTTTTCTGTTGATTATAATTTCAATTAATTTTCAAATTTATGAGGATCACACACTGGTCGGTCTGTTATTTTACTCAGAATAATGGAAATATTATTTTCTAGTTTTCTTTTTTTCGAAATGTTATGTCCTTGACATTGTATTGATGAAGAAGCATGTAAGGACGGTTACTTGATTTTATCAGTTATGAAAATGACAATATTTACGAATACGACTGATATGGAAATGGGAAAATATGACAAGCTGGAAAAGCCAATGTGAAGTTTTTTACTGTTTTTGCGAGAACGTTAAAAATACTACATTTTCTTCATGAAATGATATGCAAAAATTCATTTTTATTTTCCTATGATTGAAGCGGATTTATTTAAGTAGGAATTTACGCGGAGCATTAAATATTTGTGATTCATGAAATAAGCTTAAAATTGCAAAGTCGAAGTAATTTGTAATGTTTTTTAATCTCATTGTCATGTAAGGTTGTTATTCCTTGAAATTAGCGGACTACACGATGAACTTTGTGCTGAAGATCCATTGCCTCGTTGTTTTAGTTGTGACGTGTTCACAAAAAATCTTCCTTATTTAACTCGCGCATTTATCAAGCTTTCTTCCAGGGTCACCGTCGTAAAGATTTTCAGAGTGGGGAATATTGACACCACCATTGTGTTGTCCGATACGAACTGGGATTGCTGTTAGTATGGTGTGCTCGGCCCTCGGAGTATCGATTTGTCTGGTTCGTTTCTCTCCGACTTGATTCGTAATGGTATATTCACCTAACGAAGTGTAATATTCCAACGAAACAGAAATGTCAACGTCACAGACTCAATGACATTTTCATTGACTGGGCAAAGGTGTTTTTTGGGCCTTGAGATCTAGTGCCAATTAACTTTGTGGATAAAATAAATGAATTCTCTTTAGTTTCATTTGTCGTCAATATCAATATTCCTCAATTCGCTTTTATAACAGCGATACATTTAATATTTGCATTGAAAATAGTAGAATTTTATCCTTGAATATGAATATTATCATCCAAAAATATAACAAATTGCGCATGTGTAGTACTGTGTACTGTTCTGTAATTTTATTATAGATCAAAACAGAATTTATCTATCAAATTAGACTCACAAGATCATTTCAAAACAAATAAATTGGAGTATTAAGGAATAGGATTCTTCTGATTTTCTTTTATCACTTTTTCTAAAATTACTCTCATTTTGCGGAAACTGTTTCTTAGCATGTGCATGCGATGGCGGTTGCAAGTAGCATTATAACCATTCAAAATTATTTGAATTTGAATGCCTATAAAATACGTTTTTTGTCATATCCCCTGCTACTTCTCTCAACAACGTGAATACATAACGGCATGGGTTTTATGCAACCATTCATCCCTTCAATTTCCGCGAAAAGAGTATCGCCGTATAATCCAGTCCAGAAGTGTATCAGATTTCAACGTAGCCAGCTGCTTGCAATTTTTTAGATTTTTCGTTATGCTGCGAGTCCTTTACCTTCTAAATTATTGATAGTGAATTCGCGTAATATAATATCAATATCGTTTTGGCGTGACCGTCTGAAGTGGCTCAGGGCATCAACTGATCTCACTCCAGTGCCTCTGATCGGGAGGTTCTCTCCCGACGGCGCGCCGCGGCGGCAGTATTTGCGACACTATCTTCTCAGCTAGGTCGAATTCAGTCGCTGTCTGGAGGAGAATTCTAGTGGCCGGCTGCTCTCATCGGTAGTTTTCTGTGGTTTCTCCGATCAATACCAGGCGAATGCCGAAGCACTATCGTTACACATGGGCCACGGACCTCGCGCGATCTTTCCTTCTTCTAGTCCTGTTCTCACCCTTTACACACACACACACACACACACACTTACATTCACTATACTACCACAAGTGCCAGGAGACCAGTCGGGAGATTAGATATTGCCCTGGCTTGAATGGTGTTCCGCTGTTTGGAGATACCTAGTTTGAGGTCCGCGCTGGATGTCCCTCCAGCTGAGAAGATCACTGCCAGCTCCCGCGATACAACATGCACAACATTTACAGGACTAATGACCTTAGCAGTTGAAACGCCCGTCATCACCAATCAATCAAGTTAGGCGTGAGCAGCCTAAAGTAAGATAGGGGCGACTGTATTTTTGGTCCTCTTTTTTTATTAAACATTATTTAAAAATATCATTTTACAGGGAGATAAATAAAACATACTACAAAGTGAATGGAAATATAATTTTATTGATGCAAATAATAAATACAGTCTGTTTTAGGCTGAACAGTTCACAGGATTTCTTGATTATTTGGAGACCCTCTTCAAATATCGTGAAACAATTCCTCAAATTGTCGAGTTAAAAATAAGCGAAAATCATGAATTGTTAAAACAGTCGACTCCAGTTATAGTGAACTTCTAGGGACTAATATTTTTGGTTCACTATTTCCGAGGCTCACTATATCCCAGGATGTTAACATTAAATAGAATGTCTTTTTAATGACTGATTTTATTAATACAGAGGTACAGCAAAATACATTAACGGCACTAACTGAAATTTTCAATATCCTTTTTTGTCCTTAAACAATCATTAATTTTCAATTGTTTACATCGTTCTTCTCCATTAGTAATGTCTCTAAATTCTTCTCCAGATTTCGTGCTCTGTCCATATTTGATTCTGCATTGTCCTCTGCCCCTAAGTATCGTAATATAGTCTTGGGACCTTTCAATGCCTCTTGCACTGTTGGAATACCTTCCCACTATCCGAAGGCTCTTTTAATCTCCTAATAACATACGAGATCTAATTAATTTCCAGGACTTATTTCGTACGTTCACTGTAGCCGAGGTTCAGGTTCACTATAACCGAATCTTCTTACTCTTACTAGTTATTTGTAATGTAAGTGAAACGGGACATCAGACTTATGTTCAGTATAGCCGAGGGTTCACTATAACCGGAGTCGACTGTACTTAAAACCACGAGGCAGTTTTCACCTTTCTGTAGCCCATGCCCCCTTCCGTGAGCGTGCCAATGGATGCACTGAATGATTTCCAATTATTTGTCTGCGTTCGGCGGCTGGCATCCGTCCCTCGCGTGCTGGCGGGCGCAGGCTGCGTGACGCAGCGGGCAATGCGCGCGCGCTCTGCGCTGTTGCTATTTGCTTTCAGTGCAAACAAGTAAAAACGTCGGCGCCCGTTCGCAGCCGCAGGTGGAGCCGTGAGTGTAACGAGACCGAAATACGCGCGGTCGGAAAATAGATTCGCGATGTTCGATGCACAAAGGCAGGAAGATTCCACGCGGCGCCGGCGGCGCTCGAGGCCACGGCGCCAAAAGCTCTTCCCCCGCGCTTGTTTGCAATTCTTCTCTACTTAGTTAAGTTCTAAGGCAAGGATTAAGACAAGATCTAAGCTCCCGACTGGTCTCCTGGCACGTGTAGTAGTACAGTGAATGTGTGTGTGTAAAGGGTGAGAACAGGACGAGAAGAAGGAAAGGTCGCGTGAGGTCCGTGGCCGATGTGTAACGAGAATGCTTCGGCATTCGCCTGGTATTGATCGGAGAAACCACGGAAAACTACCGATCAGCGCAGCCGGCAGTTAGAATTCTCATCCAGACAGCGGCTGAATTCTACATAGCTAGTGTCGAAAATCCTGCCATCGTCAGAACTCGAATCCTTGGACCTCCCGGTCAGAGGCACTGGAATGACATGAGCTGATGCCCTGAGCCACTTCAGCCGATCACGCCAAAACGATGTTGATATTTTAATACGCAAGTTCATTATCAATAATTTGGAAGGTAAGAGACTCGCAGCATAACGAAAAATCTAAAAAATTGCAAGCAGCTGGCGCCTTATTTTACACATCGAGACTCGTGCCATTAGGCCCGCTCTTCGGTCTGACCACGCAAATTTCGCTACGCTCCTTTCACCATCTAGCGGAGAAAGAAGGTATTATCTCGGACGACGAAACTGGCGATTTGAATTAAACTCTCAGAGGCTTCTTTTAGGTTTCAGGATCTTTTACATGCAGTAAATCTACTACATGGGATAGCCGGCTTTACTCCCCCTCCGAAGGAAGGCGTACGAAAGGTTTTTTCGCCCTTAAAAATCCACGGCTTCGGGTTTGAACCCGCAGATCTTGGGTACTGCAACCCGATACGCTGACCGTTATACCATCGAATCCGCAACTTATTTAGTCAACTGCCACAAATTGATAGCATCATCGCCCGTTGGCGGCGGGATTTTCTACACTAGCTAGACACACTAAGTGATCACTACATTCTGGTGTCAATGCACGGGGTAGCCATATCAAGACAAATGATTAACCACCGACCGGCACCTCATTGTAAATAGTAGAAACATTAGCCGTAAATTTAAATACATTGCCTGCTCATCAAATAGCGCGAGGAATACATAGTTTTCATTTACACCGATCATAACGTATAGATACACTATGTGGTGTTATGGTGTGGTCGTGTTTTTCTAGGAGGGGCCTTGCACCCCTTGTTGTTTTGCATGGCACCATCACGGCACAGGCCTACGTTGATGTTTTAAACACCGTCGTGCTCTCCACTGTTGAAAAGAAATTTGGGGATGGCGATTGCATCTTTCAACACGATCGAGCACCTATTCATACTGCACGGCCTATGGCGGAGTGGTTACACGATAATAACAACCCTGTCATGGTCTGGCCTGCACAGAGTCCTGACTTGAATCCTATTGAACACTTTTGGGATGTTTTGGAATGCTGATTTCGTGCTAGGCCTCATCGACCTACATTGATACCTCTCCTCAGTGCAGCACTCCGTGAAGAATGGGCTGCCATCCCCCAACAAACCTTCCAGCACCTGATTGATGGCTGCGAGAGTATGGCTGCGAGAGTAAGAGCTGTCATCAAGGCTGAGGGCGGGCCAACACTATTGCATTCCAGCATGACCGATGGAGAGCGAAACGAACTGCTAAGTAATTTTCAGCCACGTGTCCGGATACTTTTGATCACAGTGTAGCTAGGTCGAGTTCAGTCGCTGTCTGGAGGAAAATTGGAGCGGTCGTCGGCTGTGATCGGTATTTTTCCGTGGTTTCTCCGATCAATAACAGGACAATGACGGAGCTGCACCCTAACGAACATGCCATGGATCGCGCGCGATCTTTCCTTCCCCTTTCTTTTCCTATCGTCATCCATTATTAAAAAACACACTAACGTGCACTATACTACCATGTATGTTGGGAAACCGGTCGGCAGGTTGAAGTTTGTCCCGGCTGGGGCGGTTCTGGTGGGAGACACTACCATGAATATTGGGAGACCGGTCGGCAGGTTGAAGCTTGTCCCGGCTGAGGCGGTTCTGGTGGGAGATACCTGGTTGGGGAAAACCCCGCTAGCCGACGGTACCTCGATTCACCATCTAGCGGGTGAAGAACATGTCCTACACTCACGGGACTAATGAGCTTGGTAGTTGACGCCCCGGAATCACTAATCAGACAATCAATCTTGACATAATGGCTAGTGTAATGGCATTCATTGGTTCGTAGATCGCGATCACCGGCCATCAGAGTTTGCACAAGATAACTGTGCACTTGACGCCCGTTGAAATGCGAGCGTGATACACGCAAAGAGATTCTGCGCATGCGCAGTTATGCCTTATAAGAATAGTATCGCAGTTCAGAAAACGTCGATTACAATCTCGTTGTTTAATTCTATCTGGGGATTGAAATCTCTAAACTCACAACCAGGTGTGTGTGTTGTACATGCGTTAGTAATTTAATTGGTTTTATTAAGTGCTTTCTTACATAAAAAGTTTTTTTTTTGGACGAGGCCACCTGCCGGGAAAGCTAAGACGTCAATGTTTTTGAGACGCCATTTAATGTAGTTGTCTCCATCTGTGATGCCATCCAATGAAGAGATTAATCGCACCAACTCCTACAAGTGTGATTTCTGGTGGATAAAGCGAACTAAAGGCAGTTTTCCCTTCACTTGCTCTCACTTCACTTATCATTGTCGCTACCGTTTACTCATGAGAAAATTACTAGCGAGCGGATTTCTATGATTTTGTATTTTTGCCTGTTGCATCAATGCACAGCTAAGTGAAATTTCTTGACATTTGGTTTGAATATAATTCTATATAGATTAATTTGTTAGTGCATATTTCTGCATACATGACCGATTTTTTCCTGTTGGTGCATATTCCTGTAATTATAGGCGCATATTTTGAATATTTCGTTAAAATAGAGACTGATGTCTAAATCGTTTCATCTTTTCGTAGAATTTAATTATTTGTGAACGTTCATTGATTCGAAAGAGCTTGTCACAGTTTGCAGTTTTTTGTTTTCTATAGATGATAAAATACCTGTGGCAATGTAGGATATTTCTTGATAACATATTGTTTGAACCAGTCAGAAGAAATACAACTAGACTTACAATGTACTTCACTAAGGCTAATATTTACTTCAAGCATTTCTGTCGCGAAGAAGGGTAGATTATATTATGTTTGCACCAATACATATATTCCATTCCAAGCGTGCTTCTCCTGAATTTTAACAAGAAAGGTTTATAGAGGAAATGAAATTTTGTTAATTTTAATTGCATATGAAAGTGCTTATTTCAGTAGTTTTAAGTCATAAATGCATATTTTTAAAAGCATATTTCAAGCATTTCATTCAAGGATTTCAATATCAAGCGAACAATTAATTTGTTCTTGTTATGTTAATAATATCTTCAGGAACTAAAATAATTTTTGGATTTGGTCCCCCAGCGCCAAGAGCAGACGCCCCTCGCCATTCTTTGAGGTCCACTGGGGAGGAAAGAGGCGATGTCAGCTGTGGATTTGCGTCATATGGTTTTCACAAACAGCAAGGGGCCTCAGAAGAGCAGTAAACTCTCTCTGGAATGTAAACAATAAGAACATTCACTAATATTTACTCTGTGAACCCATCCTCACACACATCACAAACATTTCTCACACATTTTTTTCCAAAATCTCTCCAGGGGCTCCGACTCATTGCACTTCTCCCTGAGCCTTGGCCAACCCCCAAAACTTCACAAACGCACTCGACTTCCCTTTTCCTCATCTTCCTCCGGTCTGGCAGACATCTTCCTGGCGTTTAGATGTTAACCTAATCAATAATTCTCCCGTTTGTAATTCAAAATATATTCTAGAACTCTCTATGATTATTATTAGCTCTTTGTGCGTAATTCTACTTCTCAAGGAATGTTTCCAAATTACCCCTTCGTATTACTTAATGAAGTAAATACTCCCTCCCAACTGAAAAGCCTTAGCTGTGCGTTGAATTCTCAACAATTTTTTAAATAAAAACAGTTCAGTTCCAGGGAAGTGTTGTATCATAGGCACCTGGAGAGGAGTTTTTCTATTGCGCCTCGCAGACAGATGAGGGGTGGGGACAGGGTTGCCAACAATGTTCATGTAAATGGGAGGACACTCGATTAGCGGAAAAAATCCACACGCATCACCCACAGCCTACTAGATGTGTAGTAGGCTGTGCATCACCACATTTTTTATAAATATTTAATTTAGACTAACATCATCTCTATCAGATTAAGATGGACCCAGCGTCTCTTGTTTTAGTTGCTATACAAAGACACTATCATGCATGCGTGTGTCATGTGCGTGTGTCAGCGTTCAGAAAATGGATATTTATGTTTTCTATTCGAAAGTAAGCAATAAACGATACAACAACGTTGCAGCCGTTGGTCACGTGATAAAATAAATGACAACAAATGTTAAAAATTTACTAAAAGGAGGACATTTAAAATACAAAGGACAGTTGAAGACAATTGATGTCAATGGAGGACTGTCCTGCCAAATGGAGGACGGTTGGCAACCCTAGATTAGGAAGGGGAAGCTCGTAGTTAGGCATGTGGCACATGGACCTTTCTGATTTGATAAAACTCAAATTTTTAAGATATAATTTTCTTTAAAATTCGATAAAGTAGTAAATTGTCACACATTTGTATTGGGCTGCCGAAAAATAGTATTCAGAGCATTTCACTCGCGGTACACCAGCTGGAAAACACTTCTAGCGGCATCCATAACTTTCGTATTATTTTGTTTATTTTATCTTGTACTGTTTAGGAATAAATGAATAACAAGTGCATTTGCTTCATTCAAAACTCTTCTTACGAATGAAGCATTAATATTGTATGTAAACTTGCAATATATTACAATATTTTTTTAAATTTGGAGCACCCGTTGGAATATTTCGCACAATTATTTGTTTTAACAGTGAGAAAATCTTCCCCGTGTGAAGTCGTGTGGATAACGTGTGCACATGTCATAGAAAGGGGGGGGGGGCTCTCATTGTATCTCATATCAGGGCTTTCCAACTGGCGGCCCGCCGGATCTTTTTGTGCGGCCCGCGACTGCTTTGAAAAATTTTATTATACCAACCAAATACAATTTTTTTTGTTATTCTGCTATCCATTTTTGTAATTACATAACTGTACTTATAAATGTGAAATATGTGAATTATAAATGAAAAATATGAAAAAATAACTATAAACGTGAAATATGTATATTAATCATTAACTATGTTGAATAAAAGTCGTACCTAATATATATTTTTTTCATTATAATTTTAGTAAATCGCATAAAAACTATCTTAAATTACGGTGCGGCCCGCGGTTTAACTAGAATTTGATATGTGGCCTATAAGCTGTTCTAAGTTCAAAAGTCATGGTGTAGATTATGTTGTAAGAACTGCAGGGAGACGAAAACCGTGGTTATTCTCTCTTGATGCACAGAATTTATTGGGAAATTGGAAATATTAAGGTACTTTTATTTATTTATTTGGTAAAAAACAGTAAAAACTGTATATGACGTATGGGGAAAGAGATTATACTATACTATTTATTTATATTATTTATATGGAGATTATACTACTTTTTAATTCAACGTAGTGAAGAGTAATTACATAATAAAGCAGAAGAAGATAATTTTCTTGGAAGGCCAAGTAAACACGATCTCTTTATAATTTAAATTGGCTACCAACTTTGATAATAAATGCGGGTATGTAGTTCGTACAAATTAAGTAAATCAAATTCAGATCCACAAAACCTTGATATGTTAACCTACAATCAACCTTCTCGAATTTCAAATTTATTTGAGATGATGTGGGGAAAAGGGGCAGTTTAGACATCCCCATATCTTTGAAATATCCCCAGACCGGGGGGGGGGGCAACGGAGCGCCCAGAGCCGCTCCTAGAGTTGCCACCTTGGAAGAACACATGACCCGGAGATCACTAATTGCCGGGGGGGGGGGGAGTGAGTTAACGAAAAGGAAATACATAAATTGTCAATGAACATTTATTATATAATAATACACACATTTTTTAAGATTACTTTTCTTAACAGGAATACATTTATAATGTTAATAACGTATTAATTACTATAACAATTAGTAGATTATTTTTCGACTAGAGATGGTGAACTGATGGAATACTGGTTTTGCCGCGCAGTCCAAGTTGTATTTATAAAGTGTCATTACTATGAAAACATTCGATAAAATTAAATTGTTAAACCCAGATTATAATTTTTTAATGAAAAAATATAGTTAATTTCACGTTTTTAGAAGACCCGGAGAATTTGAAAAGTAACCCGGAGCCCGGAGATCACTCCTGAAAGGCGGAGGGGTGGCAGCCCTCCCCGCTGCGCTCCATCTGGCGAAGTCCCTGGCGGAGGTCGGAGCGTGACGCGGCGCGCAGGAGCCGCCCGCACTCCTGGCGCTGCGTTGCAGACGCTGCGGCGGCGCTCCCTGGCGGAGCTGCGCTTCCCTTCGCGTGCGCCCCCCCCGCCCCCGCCGCCCCCCCACGCGCGCTTCTGTCTCGCGAGTTCGCTGGCCTCCAGAGGCGCCAGGGCCTCGCGAAGGGCATTTCAAAAGCCTCAACTGCCCCGTCTCCCCAGAGCATCGTCTCAAATGACGATTTTAAAATTCGACAAGGTTCATTTTAAGTTACCATATCAACGATTTGTGGATCTGAATTTGGTTTACTTAATTTATACCAACTTCTTACCAGCATTTATTATCAAAGTTGGAAGCCAGTTTAAATTATAAAGAGATCGTGTTTACTTGGTCTTGTTGAAAGATTGTGTTATGCTTTATAATGTAATTACTCTTCACTACGTTATATTAAAAAGTACATTAATATTTCTAACTTCCCAATAAATTCTGTGCATCAAGCGACAATAAGCACGGTTTTTGGATCCCTGTAGTTCTTACCACATAATCTACACAATGAGAGCCCCCCTCCCCTTTCTATGACGTCTTTGGACATTATCTCCACGACTTAACAGGAGTTGACAAAAACCAGAAGTTCGATTCCAGAATGAAGGTATTTTCACTGTTGAAGCAAATAATTCTGCGGAATATTCCCACGGGTGCTCCAAATTAAAAAAAATAAAATATTGTTAATGCACCTCATCAAAACAGAAGACAAAGCGCGAGGGGTGTACTAGAGGAGGTGCTACTGGCGCCGGGCACTGCGACAGGTTAAGTTCGCCAACTTCCGCACATAAAAATTGGCCAATTTATGAGAAATACGAAAACGTCTTCTAAAATGTTCAAATATTCATAATATACACACATAAGAAACCGCTGAATAAAGCGGGAACTTCGTTACTTCATGCGCCTGCTTGCGTCTTGCGAACCTACTCAGCAGCCACGCACGGTGTACAAGGTCTCGCATCTCTCCATCAAAACCGGAGAAAATGCTCGAGGGGGCTACTATAGCAGGCGCTAGTGTCGCCGGGTACAGCTACAGGTTTGGCTCGCCAATTTCCGCACATAAAAATTGTCTGATTTCTGAGAAATACGAAAAGTGGCTTCTCAGTGCTCAATTATTCGTAATATATTCTTATAATAAACTGCTGAAGAAAGCGTGAACATCGACAATATTTTTTGTAACATAACGCGCCTGCTTGCGTCTCGTAAACCTAAGCAGTGTTCACCCACGTTTACAGTATCGTTGGCAGCAATTCGCATTTTAGGTCCTGTAAGAAGACGATGGAGGAGAGCGCGCCACTATAGTGGTCTCTACCACATCGTATGGAAGTTGAAGGGTCCTGGTTGGATCAGTGGCGGGCTGGGGCTGCGAATTAGGAGGGACGGCATGTACACTAAGTGATTAAAAGTGTCCAGACACGTGGCTGAAAATGACTTACCAGTTCGTGGCGCCCTCCATCGGTCATGCTGGAATTCAATAGGATGTTTGCCCACCCTCAGCATTGATAACAGCTTCCACTCTCGCAGGCATACTTTCAGTCAGGTGCCGGAAGCTTTCTTGGAGAATGGCAGCCCATGCTTCACGGAGTGCTGCACTGAGGAGAGGTATCGATGTAGGTGGTCGGTGTGGCCTTGCACGAAGTCGGCGTTCCAAAACATCCCAAAGGTGTTCGATAGGATTCAAGTCAGGACTCTGTGCAGGCCAGTCCATTGCAGGGATGTTATTGTGGTGTAACCACTCCGCCACAGTCCGTGCAGAATGAACAGTGACTCGATCGTGTTGAAAGATGCAATCGCCATTCGCGAATTGCTCTTCAACAGTGGGAAGCAAGAAGGTGTTTAAAACATCAACGTAGGCCAGTGCCGTCGTAGTGCCAAGCAAAACAAGGGATGCAAGCCCTCTCCATGAAAAACACGACCACACCATAACACCATCGCCTCCGTGTCCGGATACATTTGACCACTTAGTAAAATGTATGTCCGAACTATTACATACATTTTACTTCTTCAAAACATTTCTTGAACGAGGAAAATAATATCATGTAGAGTAAAACCGATTTGCAAGACAACCTTTACGTTCACTACGGAAGATAAAATTGTGCTCACGTGAAAATAGATTTTATATAATAATTTATGAAATCAGATGAAAGGGTCGGTATTATTGCGCGGGGGTGCGAAATCGCGTGTCTCATGCGTCAGTTGCAGTAGGAACCGTGACAACGGCATCGACTGCCTACAGCCGATTGGCGAAATTCGCGATCTTCCATTTCCTCTTCCTTGCCCTATCTTCACCCCTTACGCACACTCACACACACACACACACACACGCACGCACACATACGTACACACACACACGCATGCGCGTACATACACACAGTCACATATACATACATACATGTCGGGAGACCATGTGGTAGTTTGTCCAGAGCTCCTCCGGCTGGGGCGGCACTCCGCTGGTGGGCGATAACTGGATAGGGAAAAACAACCGACGTGTAGCTTGTTGCCGGATCTCCCATCCAGCGGGGTCTCCCATGCACTTTCCCCTATGATAAAAAACACACCCTTACGAGACTGATGACTGCGGCCCGGATGATTATGACCTAAAAATGTAAGAAATATGAAGCATTTATGATCTAAAATACATGAAAATGTGACCATAAATATAACTAAAATTTTTTGGTTGCTTTGTCGAAACCTTTAAAAATATTTCCGCTATTTAAATAACCATTATATTGAAAATATACTTTTAAAATCTAGCACTTTCACAACTCACAACTCCTCCTTTAGCGCCCCGTGAAGGCAATTATACTTGCTAAAATTATTAAATAATTGTTATAGAAGCGGTTGACCTTGGCACGAAACCTGACAAAACTAAACTAACACTTCCTTCGCATCTGATGTTTCTTTTTCTCCGTCTATGTAGCTTAACCTACTAATTCACATACATATATATTTATAGGGACGACAGACAATTATATACAACAAAATTGTGAGAAATAAATAACAATTAGAAGATAGGAAAAAGCGCTTTGAGACGACTGCAAGCAAACGCGCAAAAACGTAATTAAAAAGACAAAATATGACAAAAAATACGAAACTTCATGAAAAAATGACTATTATACGAAAAATTAACGGAAAATGACCAAAGAGTAAAAAAACGCCAAAATATGACTTGATATGACTCATGAAAATTCCCTAAGTTTTGTCGTTGTAGATAAAATCCTGCTTATATTTTCCATGGAAATAACGCAAAGAAAAAATATGACATGTCATAAACATCCGCGCGCTACTGACGACAATACCAAATGATGCGCACGGGTACACAAAATAATCAATGAAAGTAAACAAAAATCGAATTCATTTTTAACAACGTTGTGTACTAAACTTAATTTTTATTTTAATTTTTAATTCGGGGTACATAATAATCGCTTCCTGTTGTGTGACTGGTGTTCGCTGAAAGTATATTTTCTTTCTGGCCGTTAGCGCAAAACAAACTTTTTTTAAATTATTTTTTATTTTTAGTCGCATCAACATCGCGGTTATTAGCGACTTCCTGTAAAATACAGTTACAATATAATTATAGTGCAGTTAGTTACAATACAGCAGTAGAAAATTATAACAATTACATTTCCAATTATCTTACAATAGTAATAACAATTCAGGGACAACACTTACAGTTTACATGAATCCATTGGATTTAAATGTCCATAAACATGTTAATGGCTAAACAAAATTTGATTATTTTTTCTTGGTCTTCTTTAGAATGCAGTATTGATTGGTGGTTAAATCCATTTGATACTCTTTGACTGTCATACCTGGAACATACTTTGAAAATGTGATCAAGGTTTAAAGGTGTATTGCATAAACATGAGGGTGGAGATGATTTTTGGATCAAATAGAGATGGCTTAATTTACAATGTCCAGTTCGTATTCTTGAAACGACTACTTGCTCCCTGCGTCGGAATTTAGTGTCGATGCCTAGTGCATAAAACTATTTATACATTTATGTAGATAGATGGCTTTATAATTTGTCCATTCATGTCTCCATTTATTTTTCATTTCTTCCTCAACAATTTTAAAATGTCTTCAACTGTAAATGATAAGTTATGTACTTTTGTTGATATTTGAAGATCAATTAATATATTACTTATACTGGCGCCTCTGGTAAAACAAACTTATTAAATAAGTACACGAGATAAATTCATATTAGCCCCTTTCAGTAATTTTGCTCATATTAATTTATCACTTTTCAACGAATTGTTTGGTATGATATATCTAAATTAGGTTCTGCTTTCCATTTATAAGTGCTACTTGCATGCACGCCAAGATGCTTAGCACGTCTTACCGGCTTTTGAGAAAAAATTGCAATGTCTCCCGGTGAAGAGCTGCAGAAAGGACGTGCTTCATGATACCCCTGAGAGGTGGCGTTGGTGCCAGTCACTCCAGTCACACGCCTCTTTGTGGAGGCGTCAGTGTGCAGCGATATTTCAAGAGCCCGGTTCTCAAGAATAAAGCGTCTCCGTTCGAAGGTGTCTTTGTTCCATTGGCAGCCGAAAATAGCTCGAGGTCGCTCGGAGTCCAGCTTGAAGAACGCTTGGAAGTAACTCTATTGGTTACTTCCGAAGTAGAACGAAAAGAACGAGTTACTTCCGAAGTAGGACGAGTTCTGTAGGGAAAGTTTAATGATAACCATCTTGTATTTACATAATACCTAAGTTCTACCTTTAAAAACTTGTTATTTATTTTATTATTACATTGATTATATTATAAATTATATGTAAATAGAATGAAGGATAATACAAATGCACAATTTTGGGTACATTGTGATGTCAGTAAAATTGAAGCTACCATAGCACTGACATCGGCGGACGTACAAGTCTTGAACTAAGTCGTGCAGGGGCGAGGGGTGTAGTCCTCTGGCGGCGGTCGGACCCCCGAGAGCCTCCCGGAGAGAGCGAGCCGGGGTTGCGTCTTGGAAGAGGGTGTCCCTTCGCGCAAGGGATGATGTGTGACGACGGAACCCGGCCTGCAGATGGTGGCAGCCCCAATTTTGCAGCCGGCCAAAAACTCAGTAATGAGATGACGCATTCAGCGTGGGAGGTCGGTCACGTGATGCCTCGCAAGAGACGCTAGTAGAGAAAACTGGCAGGCACTCCAGTGTGAGCCGAATCGAGGTGGCGGACGCACATTGCCACCCGCGAGGGGGTTAATCGCGAGCAGCGTCTTGCGAGGCGCGGCTGTCACCAGGGGACAGCGGCGTTAGTGTAAGCGAGCTGGGGTTCTCTTGGGAGAGACATGATAATTGAGATCCATGTAAGGTAGCTAATCAACTAAAAATTTCAATTCCTGTGGGTACGGCAATAGTTATAGTTGCTGAAGTGAAATAGGCTCGGGTATCTACATCTATACCTACAGTGAATATATGATGAGCTCATACAACAAAACCTAGTAGGCCGATTGAGGCGGCTCGTTTCAGGAGTAGCAGTACTGCGGAGTACAGCGCAAAATGTTCCTTAGGAGTGTAAATACTGTATAGTGAATGACTGGAAATAAACATATACATAAAAGTCCGTGTCTGTGTTTTTCCTCATCTCACTACGACGTCACACTAAACTAGTTGTTCTATTTGTATTTCAATCCCATTAAACTGAAACAATTATTATTATGTATATAGATCTGTGAACTATAACAAAACTTATTGCACTTTTATTCGATATTCATATGAAGCGTACTGTGATTGTTTAATGCCTCACAATTACAGACAGACCATGCTGAAGGGCCATCACTTGACCGCGGTTGTATCGACTAGGTGACATCAGAACAAACGGCGGAGGCCTAGAATCTCGATGGCCATGGCCAAAGGGTTGACAGGGAGAGTAAGAGAGAGAGGGGGACACAGAGAGAGAGAGAGAGAGAGAGAGAGAGAGAGAGAGGCAGGCAGGCAGGCAGACAGACAGACAGAGTGACGACAAAATGAGAGGAGGGAAGATAGGATGAAAGAAGGGTACACATCGTCTTCCAATCTAACCATGGCCGTCATTTTACACGTGGAACACCTCTTTTTTCATTTTCTGTTCTCTCATCTCCCTTCCTCAGCTCTCCCCTTTTCTTCTCACATCCCTATCCTCTTCGCTCCCTCTCCTTCCTTTACCATCCCCTTCTTTCATCCTAAATAAGTAATAACTAATACATAATCCTAATAAGTAAAGTTTAATTATAACTATCCTGTATATTGTGTTAATGTATTCGCTTAAGATTTTTTTATGTACAGTTCTTTTTCTTAATATTGACAATTATTATTTGAGCAGTTAGAACCAACAGCAGTTTCTAATCTTACTATTATAATTCAAACACAACCAAAAAATTGATTGAAAGTACATCTTTCCTTACTGTTACGATTTGGCTTGAAATCTCATGTGATATCGCGAACTCGTTTTTCCAATAGATCACTATTGTTTAAAAGAAACCCAAAAGGTTGACCCATTTCTATGAGTATCTCTCCAATTTGGCACAGAGGGTACATGCGGCACCTTGAATTCACAAATTAAAATAATTTATTGAGTAAAATAGTATGGATACAACGTGAAATCCCACAGCAATTCTTTAAGCGATTCCGTCAGTAGCAACATATAATATCCCAGAATATTTTTCAGAAATAAATTGTTTCAACTCACGTTTTAGCAGGTTTGGTTTTGCCGCCTTGCCCTGAAACAACTACTCGTGAGTCTCAGACTTTTCAACATACGTACGTTGGTGGTGGCCACATTTTAACTCCCCCCCTCTCCGTTCTCCTCCACACATCTCCCCCTACGCTGTCCCCTCTCATTCTTCACACTCCCTCTCCCTCGTCCTCCCTCCCTCTCTCTGTCTCTCCTCTACCCTGTTTTCCTCACACATTATGTTGCTACTTACGCTTTGAGCACAATTGCAACACGGCACCTCACCTCCTCCAGAATCTCAATCGAAACAATCGAGGCACCATTTTCATCTGCAAATAATTGCTTATTAAGTCCGTTAATACTAATTTAAAACTTGCCGTTAACATGACTTTATTTACATCTGTTGAACCCGGGAAACATCTAAAAGCTGAGATGTGTGTGTATATGTCTGTGTGTGTGTGTGTGGTGTGTGTGAGTGGGGAGGGGGAGCATAAGACATCTGTAGCATGATGACTGTGAGTGTATCTATCCATCAGTCCATCTAGTATCTATGCCAAATGTTAAATAACGTTCTTCTGTTTTGTTTTGCAGAGAAATGCAACACTCCAAAGCTGAAGTTTGCGCTGAAGAAGCGATTCGGGGCTTTTATTTGGACTAGCGTTTAGCGGTTCCAAAAGTTTGCGTTTGCCAGTCGAAGTGGAACAAAAGGGTTAATGCCCATTAGGGAAGAAAATGGTCAACGTATTCAATTGCCCATTTCTCGTCGTGCCTTAAATTTGACTAGTAGCATATATATATATATATATATATATATATATATATATATATATATATATATATATATATATTTTGTGATGCAACAGCCCACGTCTGATGCAGATTCTTTGGAACGGAACCGGAAGGGGGTCACACCACAGAATGGAAGCGCCACACACTGCGCCAAGCGCACGCCCACTTACCTGCGATTTTGCTGCCGGCGTTGAGCGTCTCAGGGGTGAGTGCCCTGGGTCGAGGGATTGCAGTGGTTTCTTTGTGTTGAAATAATAAACACTTGACTCAGAATTTAGTCTTTTTCACCCGTCCAAAATGGCGGGGACACATTTATTATGAAAACTGTTCTTGCAAACACTGAATTACTGTTTTTGGCTATCAAATAAGTGATGATGATGAAGATGACTTACAAGTTGATGATGGCGTAATGGCTACGTCACCGCGACGGGATTGCTCACCGATCGATGGACTGATGCGGCAGGACCCACAGGAGCGCCGCTGGAGCGTTGTAACGCCAGCCTCACAACTGTCCCTCGTGATGAAGGCGCCGGCGCTCGGGATGTCAGCGGTGAATGTCAGCGCAGCGATTACGTAGTGCTGGCGCGCGTCTCAGGCCCTCACACGATCACCTGGAACGCGTATGATGTTGGGAGCCAAAATCTGGCTGTTTGGAATAAATTCCGCGGTTAGACGAAGGCCGGGCAGGTCTCGTGGTGGTCGGCTCAATGTTTGCCTCTCACCAACCGCTATTGTCGTCTTTTTTACCGTTGCTCTCACTAATCTCTCGATGTTCGGCCGCTCTCTAACTGTAACTTTTAAGTTGTTGAAGATATCGACTGTCCTATGCTATTCCTGCTCGACCACCCTCTCTCGTGTTTTTCGCCCGTCTGAAGTTTTAGCTTCTCGCTGTGTTTCTCCCCCCTTCTTTCTCTCGCACCATGCAAGGGTTATCACGTGCTTCCTGCCCTAGCGCTCTCATAGGTCGGTTTGTAGAGTTCCAGAATTTTCTATGTTATTTTGTGAGCTGATTGGATAAATGATCTCTTCCTTTCGCGGCCATTGGATGTCTTTTGTTTAGCACAGAGAAGTGCGCACATGGTTCTTCTGTCGTGGCATTGTGATATGTTTATAGGACTTAAGGGATTATCTTGCTGCGTGCTAGCGCCAAGACCCTAACGTAGTTGTTCCAGAAGTCAATCATTCTGTAGTATGGACAAAGGGGGTTGAATTTATGGTGGAGGGTTTCGGGGGGCCTACGCAGCTGTGCGGAACTGATTCAAGCGGTGCGAGGGACGCGTTGTCCTTGCGAGCTTCTTGTTAATGTGGCGTGACGCTGGGGTGGCGAGTGCGATGTTCAAACGACACATCGCAACTA